>JAHZMY010000903.1:0-14189 GCA_027743915.1 Seira sanloemensis
CTTGAACTCATTTTCTCGATTTATTTATATTATTCCTTTCCACTGCCCGTCTTATTTTGTCCTGAAAAATGAAGCAAAAATATGTTTATTGGTTTGTGCGCAAACCTTTTCCTGAAACAGTCAAAATGTAACCACCCTAAACTCTCTTTCTCTCAAAATAATAGTAATCTACTATTAGCACGTTCACACCCCGTGGACACCGCTAATTTCCTAGATTATGCAATTACACATGACTTATTGCCATTGATTTGAGTGCGAAAAAATGGAGGTCGTGTGTGTCCCTTTCTCTTTCATGTGTTAATTGTCACTTTTATACTTACATCAAATGAATGTAGCGGGAATTCATTCGCACGAAAGTCACAATTTTTTAAAAATGTTTTACGCATTTGTCCACTTTCATAGTATTCTCTTTGTGGGAACAATAAAATTAAAAGTCACATTATATTCTAGCAGACGGCAAGACTTGTAAGCTACCTACAAAGTTCCAATTTGTTTAAGCCATAAATAGCACATGCATATGATTTCAGGAGTTTGTGAAAAAGGGTCCCTGACAGAAGGTAAAATATTATTTTTGTTTGGCAATCAAAAGAGAAGAGTTGAAGCTGAGGTGAATTTTGTGTTTGTGATTGTGTGCAACCGCAACCAAAAAGTGATGGAGTCATTTCCACTCCCCAGGCTTTTGTCACGGCTTTGGTGAAGTACGTAAAACCAGCAAGAGTGCGTAGGTAAATAGACCAGCCTGTGTCGGTACAATATGAGAAACCGTTTAAACTACAAATTTTTTGCTTTATTCCCAAAACCTTTAATTTTGTTCATTTTCGCTAATCCCTCAGAGATGAGTCTCATTATTCTAATCTGACGAATTATGTGTATACAATTTGAACAAGAGACTCTCAAATAGATACCACCAAAGTCCAAATAAGTTTCGAAAATAGACCTCATACCAATGCTAGTTTTTTTGAAAAATGGCAAATAATTAAAATGTGCCAACAGAAGTCACGTTTTTTAAATAAATACCGCAGCGTGAAACATTCTGACAAGAGAAAAGATTTTTTTTAAAAGAGTAAAATTGCCAAAGTTTCAAAGGCATCAGACAAACAGAGTCCATAAAGCTCTGCCAGTCGTTTGTATAATCTTGCGTGATATGCAAATAGGGGGTGATTCATCTCAAGTCAGACAATACTTATGAACGTCTGATAGCTTATTCCTTCTATTGTCTGCGCTCGCCTGCAATAATAAAGATTCTTGATCTCCTATTTTTTCATCGTGTAGCCTTGCCTCTCCTCTGCGCTTACAAAATGGAAAAGTTTTCTGTGAAAGCAAATATTAATATTACTCTGGAAGGTAGACAATGGAATGGTGAGATGAGCTGAAACAATGCACCTTACAGGAATCCTCGTAGCCATCATCCTCCTCCTCTTGTCTTGCTTCCCTTCAGTGAGTTACTGATCCGTGTGGAATTCTCTCGTTCTGGTACAGAGGGAATTGCAAACTTGGGAATGAAGATATGAAAGAGGAGATGAAAAAGCCCTATTCATTTTGTCATCTAAAACTGAACATTTTCCTGTCTCTCAAACTAGCTCAGATAATATGAGAATTGTATTAATAGTTGTCATTATAGCTTTGTGGAGAAAGTGGCATGAAAGGGAAAGTCGAAATGCATAACCATACATAACTTTGGGGGAATGATCTATTTTTATAATTCGCTGAATGCCATTGTCTCACGGAGAAAAAGTGTGAAAATGTGATTACATAAAATAAATACGCGAAGCAGTTCAAATGTGAAGAATATTTAGAACGTAACGTGATGCATATTACAATTAGAATTCGAGCAACCGCACAAGGTGCTTTTATAGATATACGTGTATTGCTTGATTTACTTTGATCTTAAGTATATCAGCACGTTTCCCTTGAGTGGGATGATAAGCATGATGGCTGAAATGCCGATTTTGGGGGTTTTTTGCACACTGACTCAGGTAAAAATGAAAATTTTAGTTGTATTTAACAAGGAACAGAAGCCATTTCAATCTTAAATAGATGCGTTTGTGTTAACATATTAATCGTCGCAAATTTCTATGCATATGCAGTAGCCGCGTCAAAATTTACGCAAACCATTTTACTAATTGTGTTTCAAACGTCATCTATGGAATGTCCCTATTCGCATACCTACATAGTAATCGATTTTGTATTGTCATGAAAAGGGAAAAATATTTTTCTGTACGATTAACATTGGGAACATCTCTCGTGATGGATGAAATGCATCGATGAATTTTGTGGTGGGGCGTATGAAACAGTAAATATGAAAATCATTCAGAGCGTTTCCACTTTCTCCTCCAAAGTTTTCAGTGGGAGAAAACAGGAAGGATGATGTGGTCCATGGAGGGAACAAGAATAATAAGAGAGCTTTATCGTAGTGTAAACTCCCAGAAGCTAAAATATCTCTCCGCGTGCATTGAGAATTCACACATGGTACAATGGAGAAAGTACAAACAAACATTGACGATGGCGATGGGTCTCCAAGGATAACCTTTTCAGTGTAGTTACGCTTTTCGTTAAATGCTTTCTCTCTCCTCAGACATGTACGAGGGAAGCAGACTGAGACTACAGCCCCATACACGTTTTCACAAACTTTTTTTTCGCACTTTAGTCATACAAAAACATAATCTCGTGGATAGCGAAAGGAGCGTAGATGTGAATGAGGAGAAAGGAGAACAATGCATAATATTGTCATTGAGCGTAGCATATAACTCTCAGAAGAGAGTTACGATTTTATTTGGATAATTTGCTTTAAAAGGAAGTTACTGGAGCTGAGAAATTCCTGCGGATGGATGTATGTCATGTGTATTTATGTATGTAGGGATATTGGAATGATGATTTCAATGACTTATTGTTTGCTTTATCTCTCGGAAGTTTCTTTGTTATCGGAGATACATAATGAAAATATCACCAAGTCTGATAAATAATGCTGTATCGTCTTAATTCCCAAATGTGTGGAGAGATAATCAGACAAGTTGACAAAACTTTCATCTCTAAAAATGTTGTGATTAACAAACTTGACCGTTTAGATAAGAATGATTGTTTTCACTATTAAAAACTGATTCTAGTAAAAATGAGATAATGCGCTCAATAAAGTTTACTGTTAGGCAATGCTAAACGTGTTATTACCTCAATTTAAAATTTTCTGCAGTGTTGCTCAAGAATTAAGCCAACGTTCTGCATTTATTTTTAGACTTTTTTTGTCGACAGCCACAATGTTAATTTTAGAATTAATCTCCCTTTTTGCTTTTGCATTAAAAATGTTTAGTGTGTGTGTGTATTTCAACCGGAATATATCAGCATTCTAAATTCTATTTACGTACCTTGCCGTAGTGTAAAAGCTTATGTAAATAAGTAGTTCTCCTGAATGTAAGTAGAAGGGAATAGGTAGTAGATTTCATAAGCATCACCCACTCACAGGTACACAAAGAGTACGAAATGAAGATACATCATCTTTCTCGACGTGGGTAACACACACTCTCCCTTCTTTCCTTTGAGTAGCCGCTTCCTACGCTCCCACCTTACCTTCCACCGAAAACGAACGACGAGTGAGGTCTCCCTGGAATGCTATTCTCAAGTTGCCCCTTAAAGATGGATTTTGTTATCACATCATGGGCATGTTATGACTTGGGGTTGATTTACCCTCCCTTTCATGTGGAAGCTGCAGCATGTAATAATGACGTGAAACAAATTGCACTGTTTTTTTTTGCGTGGAAAAAGTTCATGAAAGTTAATTATATCTTTACAGTGATGCATGTACAAGAAGGCTTAAGTTAAAATTATTTATAATAATAACGGACCAAGAGATGAAAAACATTTTGGGCTATATATGTATGTCTTTAAAGTCTATTTTGTGTTATATAAGTGACAAATTGAAGATATGTATGTAGGTATAGGTACTGAATTAAAACCCTGCATAAGTTCCATCAGCTTTTCTCCTCCACTCATCGAACCTGAATGATTTGGGTAAGTTGACAGTTTAAGTACAGGAAGAGACTTTTAATCCTCGTTTGTGAAGACTTCCAATCGCAGACAAAAAATTGTAAACGATAATGATAACGGCTTATTTGAAGACAAGATACTTCCGATAATTTGCTACCCCAGCTCATTTCAAGAGGAGGAAGTGAACTCGCGATCAGAATCTGCATAGTTATTTCAATGCAAACGTGATAGATTTTTAATGAGCCTGGCACACGCACACTCTCCTCATGAAACGTCCCTGTGCGGGGTTAATATCTCCCGAGTAGAGCCAGGTTCATGAAATATGAGCTATATTTATATGTTCCGTGCGTTACAGTCGATTCATCCAACAGAGAAAGAAGAAGGAAAAATGTTTTTAGAGATTCCACTGATATAGCTACCCATTATGCAAAGGTCGTTATTTGAATTGTATCTTTATTTGAATCATCATTTTGAACAGACTACTTCCGATTGTGATCTAAGATCTACGTGACATCCAACCTGATTAGGTATTTTTCTCTGAAAGGAAATTTTTCAAGGACTTTTGTGAAAATGTTCCTTTCTTGGTGCAAAATAGCGGAAGGAACTCCCATTATAATGTTTTTACCTTATAATGAGTAAAGCACCACCAGCACGCATCAAGATGATAATTTTTTCGAGTGCCGCTCTTTAGTGCATCCCCATAAGTTTTTATGCATGCACGCTTACATCCACAAGCCATATTTCTATGTCAAGATAGTTGATGACATTATTTCTGCTGCTTTACCCTAAACTCATTCATTAAGCTTCATTAACAAAATTAAAAGGAGGTTTCTCCAGAGAGAGAGAGAGTCTGCTAGTTTTCCCAGAGTGAATGCAGGGTGCTTTATGTATGTACTACGTGAAAAATGCGTAAGTAATCACACGAGAAAAAATATTCAAATTAGGACAAACTTTTTTTATTACCTTGTGACAACACACATGCCATCTGACACAGGGCGACGATGAGGATTCGACTCCACTTACAAGATGAGTATCGGCTACTTGAGGAAGAGAAAGGTTTCTTGGACCCACCACCACCACCACCTTTCCGACTTCTTTTTCTATTTCTTTTCCCATTCGGAATGCTGGCATTAGTATTGGATATGGCGGTGCTGTTTTGAGAAGAACTACACTCTGACATTTCAATGGTGATGGAAGTGGCAGTGGCAATAGGACCACAGTTGAGTCTGTTGGTGTCATCAGCAAAAACTCTGGAACCAAAACCACAAGGAAAACTTGAGGTTGACGTTGCTACTGATGGAACTGGTGATAATACTGTCGAATTAGTCGGTGATGCCGTGGATGACGGAGAACTCTTCTGTCGATCTGGATGAGGCTCGCGAACGAGCTTTTTCTGATGACAGTGATAAGTCGCACCACTTTGTCCTGATGATAAGCCCATTTTACAAATTTTTTGGGGTATTATGACATATAATAATAATGATATTAGTAGATTCTCTCCAAGACTGAAGAGATTGACAATTTATTCACTTTCACCGAAAAAATACAGTCTCGCTGAGATATCAATAGTCTCTTTGTCGGCGGAAGAGGTCATAAAAATGTAAAGATTTTTTTACCAGAGGTTCTTAAACTGTACACAACAGGATGCACGCATTAGAGACTTTTTTCTATATGATCTGATCCAACTATTCTTGTTCAAGACAGAAGGCAACCTTAAAACGATTTTTTCTACCTCAACCTTAAAATGTTTTTCTTGATAAAGTTTAATGCGAATATGCACTTTTTCCTCGAAATGTGTAGGAAAACAGCAACGAGAGTTTACACGCAAAACACACAATGCTCTTCAAAATCCCATTGAGCTGTGAAATGTTTCAGGGAAAATGTTATATTTAGCTTTAGAATATGTCCCCCTTGAGCAAAAAAGAAAAACTTTTTGCTTCTCACAAGACCATATTGTTCTTTGCTTAATTTAGAGGGAAAGTATCCGGTTTCATCTATTCAAATATATTCTCCTTTGTGTGACAAGGCTTCAGGTTTTTCCTAAGATTTTGGCATGGAAATTTCTACATAATACTGGATGAGGTGGCGGTTTCTCACATAATAACCATATTTCCTTATTTAAGTTGTTCTCTTTCTCAGCATTGCATTATGAATATAATATGGTTTGCATCTTAACATTCAAGAAGGTCTCCCTCACGGCTTTCTCTTTGGCTGCCTTGCAAACTCTGTAGTAAGTAGTATGTATTTCTTACTCGAGTAGTGTGGTCTCTATGTCTAACAGACAGTTTTCCATTCAGGAGTTCATGTGTAGCTTTATTATTCAGAGCAAAATGCGGAATAATGCTTTGCCTAAATCATCACTTGAGAGAGGGAGTCCAAAAGATATGACATAACTTATTAAACTTTACTACCACTACGCATCATATCACCATTCCCGACTTATGCACTTTGTTCTGGGGTAAGAAGGGATGATTTGGAAAAAAAACTGGAGGAGAAAGCAGAGCGTATCAGTTACAATTAGAAAGTTCTCTTTATACGAGAATGATGTTACCACAGGACAAGACTTGCAGCAGTGAACATATGCTCCAAACATAAAACTTTTCCCCGCACAAAGTCAGTCAGAATTCAGAAATTACACTGCTATTTGGAATATTGTAGTACATTGAGAAAGTGAAATGTGGAGAACTCCCCGATGCCCTAAACTTTCAACTTTACACTCGTTCTCATCTGACTTTCCCCCTTTGATAGAGCGAACAAGAAAATCTTACTGTAATTTAGTTCAACTACCGTTAGATCTGTAAAAAGGTGAAAACTTTTGCTGCTCAAATTGCAAGGTTATAGGTATACCTATATATTTTTAAAAAATTGAAACAAACTTTGTGGTAATGAGGAGACCAATGTGTTAAAATGCAGTCATTGTTTTCTTGGAGAAAGCAGTGTCACTTTAGCTCTTCAAGTCCTTTAATTCTTGTCACTCTTCCCCCTTTTCATCAGCAGGCCATGAATGTGAAATAGAGAGGATAATACAAACGGCCTTGTTCTTTGTCTCCAGGCTAATAGGAGATGACAAACGCTTAATTACAATTCACACAAAGGAGGAGAGTCGAGCCTAGAAACGTCTCTTGCTCATGAATCTTTAAGAGAATACTGTGGCTTAAGAAGAAGTGTTCGTGCACAATCTGTCTTTTGTAATATAAGAATGGGGGTAACAGCTTCACTCTTACTCTTCCCGCAATCTTCTACAAGGGTTGATATACACAGGTAAACTGTTTTCAACGTCTCCAACTGGACAGAGCTGTGAAAGGTGTTAAATTATAAAATATCCAGGCAGATCCAAGACGTAATGAATTGGGCTAATTAGTTTTGACCTTAATTAACATTTAATGGGAACCGGACGTTGATGATGCAGGTAAATGTTCACCTAAAAACGGACTCTGTAGGAATGAGTGCACCTTGTACAAAGGTCTAAGAGTAAAGGGCAGCACTTACTTCAACTTCAAGGATACTATGATTCGAATAATCTTTAAAATGCCGAATAAATACTTTTGATAAAGTTCATTCAACGTCTTACAACCTTTTCTGAAGTGATCCGATTTTCACGCACGGAGTCCTCTTCATAATAGTACTTGCTATCAAAAGTAGTTTATGTGCGTGCACCACAAAAGAATCCAAACTCTTTTGTGGGTTCACTACCACCGAAGAAAAGGGTTGATGACAAGAAAACGATTCATTCTACTCACACTTTTTGTACATATCTTCAATTTTTATATAGAGTCTTATCTCCTGCCACACAAGAATCTCGTGAAATTTGCATAGAAGAAGCCGACAAATATAAAGAGTATGAATAAGATTTCCGCAGTTTATTCACACAATTCAGAGCAAATCTCTTTTGTCTGGGCGAATCAAAAAAACTCCTTCACATGTACATTTTTATTGGAAAAGATATATTGAATTGAAGTGAATTGAACTTGTGTATCAAATTTGAATACACAATGGCTTTTCGGTTTAGATTTTGACTGGGATACTTTTGGAGAGAGAAAAGTCAGAGAAAAGGGCCAAATATTGCAATAGCTCGGAGTGTAGGGGTGAGTTAAGAATACAGCAGTCTTTCCTGGAGTTTACAGCTCACGTATCCCCAATATGGACCTGGAGAAAGTTTCTTGACTTTCTTTTTCTTGGCTCGCACAACAAATACTACACTCAATCCAGAGTCTCAGTTTTGATGATGATCGTCAACTGAAACCCAGAGATTTGGAAGAAACTTGATGAGATCTGCTACAATTCTTTGTCCATGCCAATGCCAATATTGCGGTAATTTGACTGTTTGTATGGAAAAAATGCCGTGCACTTCACCAAAAAAAAGTTTTAAATCCCGGAAATAAAAAATATCTTCGTTTTTCAAGACAAATATATATACACGAACAATCGAATAAGTTCAAAACAGCATTGGCCTATGCTACCATCGCTTGATTTCAACAATTCCCTACAACAAACTCGATATTTTTCAAGCCCATTTCCTTGTTTTTTTCACTGTTGCAATCGTTCCTTCAAATAAAGTGCAGTAAGCCTGCGAAAAAAATGTGTTGTGTAATCACTTTCTCAGGATTAGCTTAATTTCTGTGTAAATATCAAATGTAGAAGGTTTTTAAATGTTAGGCAATGCCTTACTTTCCCCCTTGAAATGTAAACTGCTCCGATGTGAACTCTCCGATGGCTCAAGATCTTTTGACGGACTGCGTATCACAGAGTCATAGTCTTGCAGTTCTTTTTTTCTCTTTTGTAAGACTTACCCTAAAATCGGGCTGCAGAGAGCAGAGAAGAGGGTGGCTCACAGTTCGGCCTATGCGTATTTACGTTGGGAAAAATGAGAGAGCGAGTGGAAAGGAAAAGTGAAACAGGTTCCTTTGGCTGCTAGTTCACCCCTGTTGGAAAAAACGGGAGAAGAGAGAGAGAGAGAGAGAGCGAGTGAATGAGTGAGAGTGTAAACCCCGGGGAGTCTCACACGATGCAATTTGTACCACCGAAGCTCACACAAGAAAGGGAAAAGAAAATGTGCTTGGCTTAGCTGCAAAAAAGGACATGGGAAAAACCATGTAAAGTTGAGATGAGAAGGGAGGAGGTGAGGTGAAGAGCAGATACACAGGCGGGGAAAGTTTGCCTTCCATGGATGTTGAGACGGAAGTTTTTTTTGGAAACAGAGAAGTTCACATAAGATGAGAATCATTTAAGTTGGAGAATTCATTCAAGTTTACAATGCTTCAAAAAAAAGTGTAATAGGAGAAAGTGACATACAGTAATGATTGATTTTAGGTGCATCATAAATAATTTTTGTTTTTATTTCTCTTCAAAATCTACAGTGTTCTGGTTGCTAAAACATATAAATATACAGACTTTAAAAGAATTGGTCCTGTCCTACAATATTTTTTTGGATGAATGTAGAAACATTCAATTTCTTACTACAAGGATTCTAATCTCAAGGGCTGTGCAACAGCCCATTTTCCACCATTTTGATTTTTTAATTAAAGTTCAAGATTTCTGAGTTCTCGAAAACAGTTTATCACGACGTATTTTTCACCGTCCAATGAGATTGTATATTGTAACTTCGGCCCTTGCCTTGCACGCTGGCCCCATTAGAGTACATATGAATGTAGGCTACATATATTATGATACTTAATCCGTCAACAAAAAAATAAAACAATTTTTTACATCTCATCATTTGTACAAGCATTATTATGGCGATTGCATGATTAATGATTATCTACGAAGGTAAAAACTGCGCAGAGTAATTCAATCAGACTAAAAACTTTGTATAACAGAATATTATTTTAAAGTCATCTGAAATCTCAAGACTCCATCTAAAACAAAACAAGCGATACTTCTAGTGCCAAACACCATGTAGGCCACGCTTATTATTTACTACAAGACGGAAAATGACTCGTAAACATACTTAATAAAGCATCATGTCAGACTTAGCAAAAATGATATGCGATAAAAGTTCTTGGTTTAATCCTCTCCTAAACCAGCCGCAACAAGAAGTAACTTATCGTCACTCCGAAGGATAGTCCTAATCCCAAGAAAGTGGTAACAACTCCATTCGCATCTTCCTGATCTTCTCGAGACACCAGCCTTAAAAGAAAAAAAGTATTTATTTTTACAAGCACGAATAGAATAAAACAAACCGTTTTTGACTTGTCCTTACTGGGGTGCATTGATGAAAATAATATTGGCCAAGTATCCGTTGGAAAAGCCAAAGAAAAATGATATGATGGCAAATTCAATGTCAGAATTAAAGACAACGGGAAGATAGTGCCGTGGCTGAAGGTCACACATCATTATCATTGGGATAAATCCAATCCGCATCAGCGTCAATATTAGCGTCCAAGGTGAAGATTTTTCTGGCTACATTGCAAATAAATGTGTGCATACATGGCACATCGACAGATATAAGTATAGATTTACGTACAATTCATCATCATACCAGCTTCAAGGAGCCAGAAAAAACTCTTCCTAGGTAATCCCCGCAAGAGAAAACAAGGAATGATACGACAGGGTGATAATATTTATCTGCAAATGTAAAAAATGTTATACATTTGAACCAGACAGGATTATCTCACAAAAAGGTTACCATTCCACACTGACGGTACGTCCTCTGACACGACTAGAACAACTAGCGCTGGAAAAGCAGCCAATGTAACTAGGAAAGTCATCATTGCAGCAATAGCCTGTATCCATACCTAAAAATATGCCAAGATTTTAAGTGTGCTGATGTATTTTAATACATCTAAATCTAATAAAAATATAAATATGTAAGAAATTTGACATGCAAAAATACCTTCTTAAAGATAAAAAACCAACTTTTGGATCTCTTCACTTCAGGAGGACGAAGCCGAGCTTCAGGTGGATAATTCTCGATCCACCTGTAAGACCCGTGAGTTTTGTCCCCAACGTAAAACTTGTAGAATATAGTTTTCGGCAATATGATTCCAACACATAAACTGAAAAGTAGGGAGCCCGATCCCAGCACGAAATAAATTAGAGCAGAACGAACTTGATCAGCACCAAGGAAGATTGAGAAAATGTTAGCACATGCCGCAAAAATGCCACCCAGTGCTTGACCTGTGGGCAATTAAATTTTTAAGAACATAAATATTTATACTCAAAGTTAGCACGTTAAGATGATTTTAACAGCAATTTAATGATTACCTGACATAGTGGCTGTGGTATATTCAGCCGGAAATTTTCCAACGATGCCCAAAAGTCCACATTGAAAAAATGAACAGAATGCTAAGGAAAACAAAAAAAGACTGTAAATTATATGTAATTAGTCACTACAACATAGCTCTTATTTTCCAAAAGGTCCTACCATTCATTAATACAACTGAGACCATCGTAATAATAAAAAATTCATACTGCCACCCGTCCGTATTCACTTGAACCAAGGCAGTGGAAACAAGGAATACAATGAATGTGATTGCCAAACTGACTGTAATTTTTGTATTGGCTGTAACACTGGATAAAAAAGTTTAAAATTAGTTCATTGGGCCGTTTAAAAGTTACATAGGTATGTATACATTTCTACACAACATTTCTAGTTGTAACTTACAAACGTGAAATGTATGCATTTAAAAGAAAGCAAATTGTTGATGGAATGTTTGAAGCGATTGCCAAGTACGAAGTGAAACTAGCTTGGAAATGCGTTTTTCCGTGCGGAGTGTGGTAATGGTCATCTCCAACAGCATCCCNTTTGAAGCGATTGCCAAGTACGAAGTGAAACTAGCTTGGAAATGCGTTTTTCCGTGCGGAGTGTGGTAATGGTCATCTCCAACAGCATCCCATGAAGGAGCTCCTTCATCAAATCCTGTGTCATTTGATGACTCGTTGACATTTCGAAACTTGTACATCCAGTACTACACCCAAATTGAGCAATATTAATTAGTACACCATTCACAAGTCCCATACGCATGTAAAGATCGATTTTATACCTGATCAGCATTTATAAAAAAATTCCACGGAAGTAAAGTTGTTATTCCCAGAAAGTAAAAGATGATATAAACTCCCCAGTATCTACATTCAAAAAATTAAAGCTAAAATGAGCAAGTTGAAAACAATGCGGAAAATGACTACTATTTAACTGTGAATGCAAACCTATCTCTGGGAGGCAAGCAAGCTATAATATCTCGGTCTTCATCCCCCGGCCTGATGAGAGTATCCTCTAAGGCATCAGTGTCCTGGTCAATGTCATCGTTGACAGAGTTAATACTGCCCACATCATCCTGCAGTAAATTGACGCTTGCCATTTCAAGCTCTTCTACTGGATACCATCCGTTCTTGTCTGGTTTGGGAACCTTTCTCTTCCCTCGGTGATACAAGACCAAAGTCGAAGTCTCGTCCTCCTCCTCCTCGTCTTCCTCTTCCTCCGCCTGTTATAGAAATGAGATTGTGCCTAATATTTTATGATACGCAAAAAATTACTAATTTTGTTCCACAAAAAAAATCAGCAAAATCAATCTTTTACCTCCTCGTTGTTTCCCTCGCTGGAGTCGCCGTGGCTGATAAGTTTCAGAGGGTGTGCCAGGTTGACAATGAGATAATGGTTTGAATTTTTTCACACACGGAGAGCGTTTAGGTATTTAAACGAAACCAATACTTATTAATATATTTTTAAGCTCCCGTCCAATTTAATATCAGTACATCTACATCTTTGGATGACAAATACTGTCAAAAGCAGGTAGAAATTCAGCCTTGGTTCATATTTTAGTAGGGATGAGATCAAAGATACAGGTACACGAAAATGAGTAAGCCAGTTTAATATTTTCTCTCTCTGGTTAAGTCCACAGTCCGGCCATGTCAATGAAGATATCTGGAAATGACCCCAATCTGTGTTGGCTCACATTTGTTACTACGTTAAGCGGATTAGCGAGCAAAAATCTTTGTTCGAACTTTGTGTCATCTCCATTTTCGTTCGTTTTTTATTGTGAGTCAAGATTAAAAATTACAAATACATAATCCAAGAAAATTTTATTCCAGACGATAATAAATTTCCGTTACGTCATTAGAAAGTTGATTTTAAACTTTGGCTTTAGTCTGGGTACTAGGGTACTGTGTTAAAACATTGGTGAATACGAAGTGCATTTAATAAACATTTATCTCATGTCTCATGCGCCAAAAATCTCAACAATTTCCTCGCTTTTCACTTCCTTGTCAAAATCCAAGCAATCTCACTCTGTCAAGTGTTAGTCACCAGAGTTAGCTAAGAAACACTCATCAAAAACTGCTGCTTGCTTGTGGTCAAAAAGATAAGCTCTTATGATTATCAACCACATGTATTGCTATCCAATTCACTTCACGAAACTGTCAATCAAGAAGAAAAAACAAAGTCACACGCTAGTATTTGATATCTCGAAATTCTTGAAATGTACTTTTTCTGATTTAACTTTAAATGTAAATGCAAAGTAGCAGAGGAATTACATTAGCCTTCTTCAGACGATTTTTCATTTTCTTTCTTTTCACAAAGGCATTTAACTAAAGTAGGTGGTCGTCTCGTAGTGGATTTTTACGTGGTAGCTGCCACTTCCACATGAACCATGTATTTGTTTTGGTGTCCACAGCTGTTTCTTGTAGGTGTTTCCTAATTCATGCATATGATCATCATCATATTACATTATGATGAAAATGTGATTAATGCAAATACGAAATCATATTATTGATTGATTGGATATGTGTACAAATGTTCCACCTTGATTTGCTTTTAGAAGGATGTAGCACTCTTTGTGTGATTTGATTATGGAAAGGTGTCAGACGTCACAACCTCAACTGAACTGGAAATGGTGAAGGCGTGAAATGTGTAATAGATGAGGAAATTATGCAGGGAATTCTTGGTAGGTCCTTATTCCTTATATATCGAGCAATGCATGTAGGTGAAAGTTTAAAAAGTGTGCCATGTACTTTCATTCAGCCTCCTTGCATAAGAGTGTGAAAGTGAATGTCTGGTAGTACTAGAAAGTATCGCATTATAACTATCAAACTATCCCGAATTTTTGGACAGGGAAAGCCTTCGATTGTAATAAGGCTTTTCTCAGCCATGGTCATAAAATATTTCTTCTCTTTTATTCGGGTAGAATACATCGATATTGGACCATTCTAAAATGCTCAACTACATAACAGACCGAGACCTCAAGTCAACAAAATTAGAATGAATGGCTCGTTTTGTT
>JAHZMY010000904.1:0-14247 GCA_027743915.1 Seira sanloemensis
TGAAAAAATTAATTGGGATATGCATGCATTACATTAGTAAATCATGAAAAAATAATACACTTCTGCTTTAAACCCGTAAAACCCCATTTCCATCCGTAAATAATACTTATCATTTCAATGGAAGCCTTTAATAAAGTTCAAAGCCATCTTTTGAGGCTTCTCATCAATCGTCATATACACGATTTGTGTCCTTTTGAGGTTAAATTCCAAATCCTATTGAAAAGTTAATGCCGCTAATTAATCTTAATTCCTCGGAATTACAAACTCCATTCCATCATCAACATCAAAAGTGCTACAGTACCTATAGTTTACCCAATGATTTACAGCTAAAAGCCCAGCGTGCTACTAACGGTTTCATGATGGTTTCCTTTAGTCTTTTTTGAATGATGACGCATGAAGCCTAAATTGTAAGTTATGCCTTCAGATAGGAGGCACTCTCGTACATAATCATCATGTGTGTGTGTGTTTTCAAGAGGAAGCATGCGGTATCAAGTGTCTATGCAAATTCCGTGAGCTTTCTTCGGCGGACTAACGTTGTGGGAACCCATCTCCTCTGAATTTTCTCATTTTCTCCCGTAGGTATATCATACCTACACATTACGTTCTCGCCTACGTCAACAAATCAAGAAAAAAAAAGTTTGCAAGGTTGCCCCAAAAGCACAGCTCACGTCTTTGCGACTCAACGACTTTGGCGAACAGCATCTCTCTCTCTCTCTCTCTCTCTCTCTCTCTCTCTCTCGCTTTGTTTACGCTGCAATATATAACCAAAGGGTTTTTTTACACGAATTACATTTTTACAGCCTCTGAATGTATCACACAATCACACAAAAGTTCGCTTAGTCCGTACTAAGTTGTATATACGCTTTGGTGCTTAGGCGAAAAGGAGAACGCAACTTTGTGCCACAGTCTCTTGATTGATTTTTTTTCATGTGAATGTCTGCAAGTCTCATGCATGAAATGGGATATGCAACGCTTTATGAATTATTGTGTCTTTGTCTCCCATTCTCTGTGATTACTACAACATAGATGAGAGAGAGAGAGGGCTTTACAGCTCAATCAGCAGCAGCAGCAGCAGCAACCCTTTCCTTAATCAAAGATACTTGCATTACACCGTGTGTGTTTTTTCTCTATCGGCTCTCCTTTTTGGCTTGCAGCGTTTTACATACAGAAGAGAACCAATTCAATAACAATTTTTGCACGATGAGAAGCCCACTTTATCACGGGGCTTGAGCCTTTATGTTCGATGTTGCTATATGCAAAGCGCTCTCTTTTACACACACACCGTTTTTGTTTGGCTTTTTTAGCTCTCGCAGCTCTCAGTTCTCGATATTTGGTGAAGGAAGAAGTACGGAGCAAAAGGAAGGCCTCTCTATATGGCACACAGCTCAAACATGTTCCTCTCCTTCTGGTTCGCCTGCTCTTGAAAATAGAGACAACACACAAGAGTTCCCTTTTCACTCTGACGTTCTTCTTCCATATAGCAAAAAGATATACATATTCCTCGAGATTCGAGTTCCGAAAAAAAGAGTCCCGACTTCAGGAAAAAATATGTATATGTAGTAGTAGGACAGGATACTGGAAAAAATATGTATGCACTTTTTCTATAGTTCACACGAGCCATCATCATATACATATCCCTTCCTTTTGAGTGTGCATGTGTGTGGTTGCGTATCATCTGGTTCTATTCCTGTTCCATTTTATTTTCGGAAAAAGGGAAAACTCCTTGAAAGCTTTTTTGTGCTCTTTCTACATCTGTAGTTGTACCATGAAAATTACATGAAGCACAATTCTCTCTCTGTATACTTGTGTACAAGTGTGGAAAAAGTGACGGCACCAAGAGAAAGTGTAGAATGGTCTATAGACCAGTAGTAAAAAATTCGTGGAGAGTTGTAAGTTGTAAAAAAGGAGGAAAAGGGATGATTTCGTAGTATACTGTTTTCGTCATCAAATATCAGTCTAAAAGCACAACAACAAAAAAACAGCAAACAAATGAACAGCTTTTGATGGGAATTAAACGAGGAATGGAAACTTGAGAGAGAAAATTGTGAGTAAAGATATGAGCTAATTTTTAGAAAATTTTCCTTGAGTTGAACTGGAAATTTTGTTTCACGAGGGTAAAGTATATGCTTCCAGTTTCAGGTGAAGTCATATTCACACCGACCAGGGAACAGTGCACATTGTGTGTGAGAGCTTGATTAAATGATTATTAAGTTGATAGTATTTGCGAGTTCTTCCATTTCAGTTGAGAATTTTTATTGAATTGTTGGCTTCATAACAAAGTTTTTTAAGAAAAAGTGTAATTCAACAGCCTTCTTGTTGGGATTTGGAGAGTAATAGTGATGGAGTTGGAAATCATGCAGAAGGTAAAATATTAAATCATTATAAGCGCACAATCTTGAAGGAAATCTGATTACATGAGAAAATCAATGAATTTAAATTTACCATTTATTTTTGAGTTGAAAGTATCACGTTGAGTAAAGTGCTTTATCTGTGAATCAAGAAAATATTTTTCAATCGTTACATCAAGTCTAATAATAATAAGTAATAATTATTGTTTGTAATTTGTGCTCTTTGGATGCTTGAAAGATCTAAAGAAAATATAAGGAATGAATGAAGAAAAAACTCATTTGAATTTTAGAGTACAATGGTGATGGTTTGCTGGCTTCGAGGAAGATGAGCTCAATCAAGAAATGCAATAATATTCACAATGTGAATATTATTGCATTTCTTGATTCACATTCAGATTTTACAAAGGACGCTCGATTCTAAGGATTGCATATCCTACGGGTTTTGTGCTGCATTTCTAAATTGCAATTTTAATTTGCACTTGCTAATTCTATTAGTACATCAAAGCTATAACTAGTGTTTTCTAACTGTCATAAAAGGATAGAAGAGAAAATAGCAATTAAACCTGAGAAGAGAAATTACGATTTCAATGGTGAATCCAAATTTCACATTATTAATATAAAAGCTCTTTTGTTTTAAAAATAATAATCGCACACGAGAATAGATTTAAAAGGAAATATGAGCATAAGATGCAACTCCTTCCCTTTTGATCCACTCTGATTTACAAGTCATGAAAACCGCACAATCCAATCAGTATAATTAAAACAAAGTGTTTTCTCAGACACGCTTGAAATGAAAGTTAGCCTGGTTTTTGCATCATATTTTTGCTAAGTAGATGCACGTCAAAGTGAAATACAATGCCTTGGGCGCAATTTGAAAACTTTCAAGATAAAAAAACAGTGATCTTGTTTTCTCTTCCCATTCTCCTTTCAAATCAAGCACAACCAAAAGTTTATAAAAAAAAGTGTAGGTATTTAAATCGGCTTTATCTCACTCTTTGAACTCTTTATCTTTTCAAATCAGCTCGTGATTTTAGCAAACACAAGAGTTTTTGCACGAATGATTTTTATTCGGCACTTTCTTTTTCAATATCTGTCATTAATTTTAATTCCACTTCTTTTTTTTCAAGCTTTAATGGCAGTTATGCTGCATGCTTGTTCGTGATTTGACTCTAATTTTTGAGCTTTAAAAACTAAAGAAAGTTTGTTGCTCATTTCTCACATAAAAAGTCATTTTTTATTCGAGCTGCCTGCTGAGAAATAAGGACCACTCGAGTATAAAAAGTATTTCAATTGATAAATTGTAAAATCCATATAAGATTTTCCTACATCCAGCTGGGCTCTCGGCGTCACGAAGCTGGTGGGAATCAAGATCATCTCTCGCAAAAGGCTCCAAATTCGTACATGTCATTTACTGTCAAGTAAGTTATCAAAAGGACGCTCTTATTTAGGCGGTTGTGAGCAATTACAATTATTACAGAAAAAATGAGAAGAACGAGTTAGATTTTTTTCGCCTGAGAGTGTCCTGTTCCTGTCGTGTAGAAACAGAAACACAGGCTTAGAATGCGGTGTGTGTGCTTGGCTCATCATCATAATCATCATGAATTCGACCTTTGCAACTTTTTAATGCAAAAGTACACACTTGGGAAGTTGCCAATCAGGACAGGGTCAAAAAAGTGTATGAAATCTGCTCCTGCCATCA
This sequence comes from Seira sanloemensis, assembly GCA_027743915.1. Taxonomy (NCBI): domain Eukaryota; kingdom Metazoa; phylum Arthropoda; class Collembola; order Entomobryomorpha; family Entomobryidae; genus Seira; species Seira sanloemensis. The sequence continues at coordinate 4,048 of JAHZMY010000904.1, forward strand.
TCCTGCTTCTGCTACCGTCTCAAAAGCCAGAGAGTGTAAAACGTGAACTATATGAATTCATGTTTGAAAAGATTGTTTCAAAAAGTCCTTACTCTCATCATAAAACTTAGAAGGCATGCCAATGTGACGAACTGTGAGATGAGTACTGAGTACAAATAAGTTGAAATGTCATAAAGAATTTCTAAAGGTTAAATTATGATGACGACGAGGCATGCATAGTATAGCGTGATGTTAATAATGCTGGTAGACTCTACGTTGCACATGAACGTAGCAAATCAACGGAGACTGCAAGTTGGAATTCTGGTAATTTATTGTAAGGTGGAGTAGGCACCGTAAATTGTCTTAATGTAAACAAGTGCATGGCCACAAGAAAGGTGTTCTTCATCTGATTCTCTGTGGCTGTGTGGTGGTGGTGGAGCAAGGCCAAGGAATTCCTTTGAATGGAGAAGAAGAAGGATGCACATGCAAAAAAAATCGTGCAACAAAAGGTATTGTTCAAAGAACAACCAGGATGCAGGAGCTTACGTAGACGAGCTCATACAAATTTATTGACGAGAGCTAATTTTCCTGTAGACGGTAAATACTGTTAGAGCAATTACCATATTTATTGCGAATCGATTGAATACCAAGGCCCTTCAAGTAATAAAAATTATGCACATTTTAATAACATTCATAATTATACAGTAATTTATTCGTAACATTTTAAAACTAGCCGATTCTGGCTCAATTAAGGCAAATAATACCGAAGGCATATATAATAACCAATAATCAGCCTTGACTCTATCGCCAGAACTTCCAATTGAATTTTGGTTTAAGAGAAATTCCTCAAGTCAGAATGCAGGGGAAAATGTAAAAAAACCGGTATTAACTACATTCTACGCAATCAATCTTAACGAATTAGATAAATGGAGCAGAGGGTGTGGAATTGCATTTTGGCTGATGTAAAAAATTAAGAAACGTGCGTGTATCATTGATTTGCATTCTGACTCGTTTTCATTTACTCTGTTTTGACTTTGCTTCCTCTCCCTGCATAAACTGTCTTGATGTCTTCGAGGCTGTCATCAGCGAGCTTAAAATTAGGCAATTTCTTTTTATGAAATACTGTAAATCGTTTCTTCTGAGCTCAAGAGATACGTGTATGGATTTCTTTTGAATGCAGATTTTTTTTGTCCACTGCTGGCAACATTATGAATTTATAAGCATGACATCATTTCTTGCTTCGAGCTTAGTAATCCATGCAATACTCGATTGCCCTATTGGCACCAATAACGACACACACATACATACATATATACAATACTTTCTACAAAAATTCAAACTTTCTGAACACTTTAAAAGTCTTTACTACTGCGATTATCACTTAATAAGGATCCTTTTGACACGATCTAAAGGAGACTTTGTTTGCGAAAAAATATGTGTAGATACAGCCCTGAGCATTGTTGCCTCCCGCGTACACTTTTTCTTCACAAAAATTCTGATTTCTTATAAATTGTGAGCAGTCAGCCATTTGTACCTTGTCAATTTCCTACAAAGAAGTCTTTTCACATTTTAAATCGAGACGAGAAAAGTAGTCCGTGCTTTGGTACCCAAACCGTCAATTCCTTTTTCTTGCATTTTCACCTCACTACCTTTGTTATAAATCAGGTTTACCTAGAAGCCTTTTCACAATGGGCAAAATACTACTACATTCTATCAATTGAATACAAATTCTCAAACTTTGCATGGACTCACTCAGGTACTAATAAAATTCATTATTGTGATTTTCTGCTAGAGCAGGGGCTTTTTATCACATTAAACCAAAGATTTTTCTTTGCAGTTTTTGTATTAGAATCAGTATTGAGCTGAGAAGCTTGAAGCGGAAAGAATGTAATGCTGCAGCTAAAATTTCACACGGGTCATCACATCACAAAGTTGATATGATGACGCTCGAGGCTTATATGTGTGTTCCCATTAATAAGCAAACCACAAGCCAGTCACATTCCATTATTCAGGGAATCAACTGTCATAGACTGAGTCACAATGGCAAAACAGCAGTTTAATGGAGTAAGCATTTTCAAAGTCCAATGAGAATTTCCCCAGTTGATTTACTCGGTAAACTGCATGAAAATTTGAAATGTGACTCTAATTATTCAATGATTTCTGACGTGAGTTTAGGTTTAATAGTGGGAACCAAGAATATACTAGAAATTTCAATTAAACTAATTCAGGTGACGCATTTGCGACTTTTTATAAGTCTAAAATTTTATTACAAACTTCATTCAAATTCCATTGCCATTGAATGCATCCGGTGGCAATGAAGCGAAAATTTGCTTCCTCCTCCACTCAAAGAAGATCTCAGCTACTACAAAAGTCATAGGTAGGCTTGTGAAAAATAATTCATTTTTTTGTGAACTTTGTATTTCGCAAGAAGTGCTTGACAAACAAAAGTATTTTAGTTTACGAGTTCTTCTTCCGCGAGTTACATATTCAAAAGAGCTAAAATAAACTCTAAAACCGCAATAAATAAGTAGTAAAAGAACAATGACAGCTCCGTTTTTCCACAAATATTAGGCCATGGTCCAAACTCCAGAATAATATTTATGAAAAGCACGTCATGAAAAAGCGAGTGAATGCTGAACACGTATTTAAACAAAAAGAATAAAATGAGAAATTGTATTTTCTGCCGTGCTCATCATTACATATCACACGTTACGTTTTACGTCGGCAATTACGTTGCACTTTTTTTACTACAAAAGTTTGTAGATTTGAAGCTTTCAGTACTCTGTGATTAAAGCTGAGATCTGTGCTTACGCACGTACTTCATTAAACACATCATCACTCTCGTGTAATATTCCACATGACTTTCTCATGATAATCTCAAATCTAAACAGTGGCTTATTTGACTACACCTTTTGTACTGTGCCTTTAGGTAAAACAAAGCAATAAACTCGACTCTCATATTTTGCAGGGGACAAAAAAGGCTAACGTCAGTGCAAGTCATAGTTCTCCATTTGGCACTTTTTTTGGCAAAGTGAGTGATTCGCTAATTCACTTTCACGTTAACATTATTTCCATGATGATTATCCCCATTCAGTCAAACTCGGCATTGGTCTATTGTTTTCTATTGTATGTTCTATATTCTGTGTAAGGATATTCTTAGTTTTATGCACTATTTATCGTGTATGTGTATACCTAATTAATTGGGAAATTATTCCGTTTTTTTTGTTTCAGAATCAATCGGTTTCTGGCCATGTGACCCCGCGTAACCTCCATTTCTATTTTACTGGAACAAACCCATCACGTCAGATAAGGGTATGATGATGCTGACGAAGACATCGTCTTTACTTTGTGTAATTTGCGTGCGCAAAGTGGGAAATTGAAGATAAGAGTGACGACTATGAACAGTGTGCAGCATAATACGTAGATAAGCACGAGAAGGATAAGAGAGATAAAAGTGTATATGTGTGAAAGGGAGAGAGAAGAGCAGTAGTATCTACCGTACAGTTTTCGTTTGTTGAATAATACGATTCAAAAAGTAAAGAAAAAAGTCAGTAAAAAATCAAGTATTTTATATCCAAGATCGATAATGCGTTCATCTGGTAGCATTACGAAGATAAGTACCACTGTGATCACCGCAGCAGCGACAGCAGCTTGGACAGCATTTTCCTCCCAAAGAAACAGACAGTTTGAAGAGAAGTCCAACTCGCGAACGCTCAACTACGATCCAGCTTTTGACTGTGCCGGTGACATATCCCCTGAGCAGCAGACGGCACCTCTTCTATTACTACCTCTGGAGAAAGGATTCCTGGAAGTCATTCCAAATTCTCCCACATTTTGTACGACACGGTAGTTTGTAAAAAAATCCCTGCTAGTAGGATGTGACATGAACTCTATCAAGTAACAAGGAAATAATATTGCAGTTGTTTTTTTTTCATACAAAATTTTTACAAAATGGTTCGGACTTTTATAGTCATGTGATATTAGGGGGACGTTATTTACAGTAGTAGTGTAAAAAAATATTTAAATGTGTCGTGTGCAACTTTAACGTAAACCATTTCCTTCAAACGACCATTCAAATTGGCGTCACTTCCCTCCGGCGGTGATAGCCAATATCCCCCTCCTAGTAGTAGTGTAAAAAATATTTAAATGTGTCGTGTGCAACTTTAACGTAAACCATTTCCTTCAAACGACCATTCAAATTGGCGTCACTTCCCTCCGGCGGTGATAGCCAATATCCCCCTCCTCCCGCACCGCTGCAACAGCATCAACATCACATTGCTCACCAGTTGCAGCAACAACAATCTCTTCCTCAACCACCTCAGCAGACTGCCACCGGGATGGAGAAACTGTCGGAAAAAAGGACGCCCATCAGGGTCGGATTTTATGACATCGAGAAGACCATCGGCAAGGGCAATTTTGCCGTGGTCAAACTGGCAAGACATCGTCTCACCAAAACGGAGGTGAGCTAATGCATTATGAAATTTTTTCACTAATCTGGATACATGTAGCCATTTTGTTGACAAGATAAGCGGGGAAGAATATGGCACTTTTGTGACAGTCTCAAGGAGATTTNACATCGTCTCACCAAAACGGAGGTGAGCTAATGCATTATGAAATTTTTTCACTAATCTGGATACATGTAGCCATTTTGTTGACAAGATAAGCGGGGAAGAATATGGCACTTTTGTGACAGTCTCAAGGAGATTTTGGATACGATATTTAGACAATGAAATTTACCGTGTAAATATACTTAGGCGCTATAGCTCAATTCTCATGGAATGATAATAATCGTTTTAAGTGAACAACAGCAGGATTGATAAGCCAATGAGCCAATCATTCCCTCCTAAAAATTTACTTTGAACCTAATGCCTCATTTGGCAAAAGTATATTCACGTATTTTAGTTTCTGCGTAGTTTTTTGTGCACTTTTATGGAATATGAATGAGTTCATTGGTCCTGATTATATGAATCCCCACTCATCGATTCCCTGGACAGTGTATTCTCCCGAAATAGGAAAAAGTCATCACCCGAGAAATTATTTCTATTCTTTTGCAATATATCCATAGACTGAGAGTAAAACTGGTTAGACAACTTTGTGGATATGCTATTTAGAATGATAATTAGAAAGGATAAACGCTCAAATAAACTAAAAGGCGCGCGTCTCGTCACTTGACTCTGGAGTTTGTAGACAAAAACGTAATTCTCCCATAAAAGAACTTGTTTCTCTCAACAGCTCCCAGCATAGATAAACCTATATAATGGGAAGAAAAACTGCGGAGAAGGATTGTTGGACAGGATTTATTTTTTCACACTTTTTTGCTTGCACCTCTCTCGTTAAAATTTTCAAAGAAAATCATTCTCATCTCTGACGTATTGTCTTGGTCAGGTCTCTTTTTGCGTGCCATCTTTTTATAGATTTGCTGCAGTACATGCAGAATATTATATGATTGTGGTAGGTTATGAGGGGGAAGTCAGTCTGTAGTCTGTATGTACCACTGGCTCAAAATTCGTTGACTACTGCCCAAAAACAGGCAAAAAAGTCTCTTCTTTGTTGATGCTAGAGATAATTAGTCATGTAATATATTTTTCTGAAATGCGCGTAGGATAAGCGGACGTACCTGGTGGCCATCATTTCCATTGTTCACGAACCATGTCAAAGGAAATGATATGAAAAATTCCAGGTTTAGATAGGGTATTAAGTAAAGTACTAAAAATGTACAAAAACTTGATTCGACCTTTTCGTCCAAGTGTAAAAGACTTTTGCCAAAAAAAACACGGCAAACATAATATTTTTTTGCAAAATGATACGATACGATTATTGTTATTATAAACCATGAAATACGTCCGAAACGCTTTACACGCAAACTTGCTAAATGTTCACTGCAAATTGAATTGAAACGCACGAATTTATGCTCATGGTATTAATAATGTGTGTTTTCTAGACACATTTGTAAATCTATCTCAGAATTGAAATGAGACGCAAAAAGAGCGTATAACAATTGGCGTTTCCCATTTTTTCTCTAGGACGAAAATTGAAATGTACACTGGCACAGAGGCATTAGGAAAATTGGTTTGAGAAAGCAAAATCAAATAGAGAACATTGCCTCACAAAAGCCGAGACAGTTTTTTAAAAAAAAATTCTACATTTAAGTCATTCGCAGTTTTCCAGCGAATCCATCAATCACAAGATAGGGGAAGCATTAATGGAATCAAGTGAAACATGAAAAATCAAACAAAGCCAACACTTCTTGGAAGAAAAATCCGCATGAAAATTTTTCCGCTTTCGAATAAACATTAGATTAAAAAAAAGGTTCCAGGGTGTACAGAGTACAACAACGTGCAGAGGAAACCTTGAACTTGCCATTCATCATTTCCCATGAAAATCATCATCGTCAACAACATCCCTAGTATCATCATCATCATCATCATATCACATGAGTTTCTCTCCTTTCTGGAACTTCTTTTTGCTCAAACAAAAAAAGAAAGCTAGCATTCGATGCTAGCGAAATTTAGTGAAGTAGTTGGAGCTAAAAGCTAGAGTCGTTTATACATCAAGATAGTTAAATATATTCTTTATACATAATAATATTGACCTGTTCTACCTAATAAATGTTTCGGATGTGTTTGCTGTGCTCTCTCCGTAAAAAAATCTCGGATTTTGGATAAGTCTGAATAAAACCAGCTCAGTCCAGTCGTTAGTTCCTTGAAGCAAGGTACATAATGTTTTCATAGGATGTGAGAAAACATGGAAATGGTGCCATATCTGATCCCATTTGGATTATTTGATGCATGTCTCCTTCTTTCCTTCTCCAGAATGACTTACGCTGGTAGTAATGTAATAGATTACATGGGCAAAGTAAATATCCTTTTGTGTGCCCCTGCAGTAATAAATTAAACTTGTCTTCAGAGAGACGCTCAGGGTAGGAAACTCCGCAGTTATTATTATTATCTCTTTTTATCTCTGGGTAGGCTAAGTGTATTTTGTCTCATTTGCCGAGAGAGAATTGGAACATTAAAAAAGTTGCTAATTACATGTCATGGAACTATGGATGTTCGTGGGTTCAAATTTCCGAAAGAAAATTATATAATATTTTAGCAGCATTTCTGCAACTTTATTTTCAAACGACCTTAATGAAGTGCATCAGCAAGACTTTGTTGCACAATAATACACGTATGTATGGATCTCATTTGCAGATCAATCAGATTATAAAGTGACTTTACATCTAGTAGAGAAAATCTTGTTAACTTTTTAATATACGCAGTTACTCCGTTTTTGATGATGATGTAAAAACTTTCATAATGGGAAATTACCTACACCAATCCGAATCATGTTAAAGTTGATCTATCCAAAGTCAATAGAGAAATTCTTTGCAAAAATCTCTCTCTCTCGTCTTAATACACTTTGGTAAATCCAAATCACACCTAATTTATAAAGTAACGACATGGCTGACCTTGTAAAATTATGTATCTTGTTTTTAATGTCTGTGTGTGAAAAAACCAGCTTCAAAATGAGCTAGCAGACTATCCCAGACCACAAGACTCTTCAGAGAGACAAACGATATCGTTATTCAGTCTGACTTGAAGGATATGAAATAAAATGGACCAAGAATAAATACTTTAGCATGGTATATTTTCCCATCGTAAAATAAGAGTTCACTATAAAATAGTGACACGAAATCTTCTTATAGATAGACTGCCGATTGACGCAAATACCAAAATACATATACATACATATGGGGAATACCTACGTGTAACTTCATCCCATGACATGCTGATACGAATGAGTTGTTTCTGCCGACTTGCATTTTCCATCAATGAGCAAAAATCCCTACATTTTTATGGCTGGATAACGAGATATCATGTAGAAAAGTATTTCAAAAACATCAAAAAGTCTGATAGACTATTTTTCAAGTAATTTTCCATGCAATGACTAATGGCTTCGAGTAAACAATGAAATTTTTTGTTGAGTAATGCATAAATGAATTTGAAATTAGACTCATTCATATTACGGGCATACACATATTTAGGGTTTTTGTTTCTCTTTTAGTAGAAACCGATTTTACCTTGACCTGGTCATTGAGCTATACAGTATGTGGCGAGAAAAATACACAGAATAATATGAAAAGTGTTTTGTTTTCCAGAGGAAATTACACAATAATGTGTGGTCGTGGTACACATATTTATGTATGCTTATGTGTAGAAACAAAAAAAATGCTGTCGAGGTGAAGCTCTGAGAGCTTAACAACAAAGAGCATTGGCATAAAAAATATGGGCTTACACAAAAGATTGACGGTAATGGCTTTTGTTTTAATTAAACAGTTTTTTGCGTTTCATTCTTTCCCATTTCATACCTTTTGCACACATTCACACAAAAGGTTCACGACTTTACGAGCAAAGCAAAAGTGGTATGTTGTGTGTGTGTGTGTAAAACATTCAGAATTTCGTCAGCCACAGTTAAATATATATGCATCCGTCGCAAAGTTATGTGTAGAAAATTACGTCATGGATCATTTTGTTTTGATATTATGATGACAACTGTATGCTCGTAAAAATTGAGAGTGGAAAACAGTTTTAATGAGAGTCAAAACTTTGTCAGAATTTATTATGCCGTGGTGAAAAACAAATCAAACTTTATCGAATACGCGCTTATGAATGACACTACAATAGAAAAAAATACCAATCACGCAAGCAATAAATTCCATATCCACACAAAGTCTGTGCGTAAATGCAAAAGATTTCCCCAGTTTATTAGAACTGTTTGAGTAAATACTGAAAGAAAAATTAAAACCCCAAAAAGAGAGATAAAATCGGTCAAAGTAGGTATTATTAGCCAATGTGACCATATTTACTTTGACCTAGAACGACTCTCGTCCAGTTTTCAGCGGAAGCTGTGGACCCTCGCGGAAACTCCAGAGAGTTTAAAATGATTTTGACTTTGAGTGAATGACTCTGACCATGACTTTATTTAGAGGAAGAAGAAACCACAAACTCATTGAAGCGGAACGGATAATGAAACATGTGAAGAGATAAATGTTATTCGATTCAATTGGTTATTATTGCCCGTTACCATTTTTTTGCTTCTCCAAATCCAATATAGAATTATTAGCCTTCTCGTCTTCCGTCTGTAGACACAAAGGCGTTTCTGCGTATTTTTGTAGTGAGAAATCTGTGGTGTCATTTCTGACATGAGTATTGGCTTGCACAATCCCGTATACAAATACGCATATTTCCGTGGCTAGAACGAGAGCGTATGGCCTTGATTGACAAAGCCAAGTTTACACACGTGAAAGCCATAAAAAGTGAGAAGAAAGAAGATGGAAATGACGAAATGTGTGTACACATTACATATCTAAGAAAACACTAAAAAGGTTTCTTCTTCTCGTTTTTATAGGTTATGGAGACGAAAAACATGCTTTACATCGTAACAGAGTATGCTCCTCAGGGTGAAATATTTGGTAAGTACTTTTAAGATTGCTCGGATTAGTGTGATTTTTTAAATATGATAAGCCGCTTACTAAATTGCCGTATTGTCAATTAAAATGTGTCTGCTTGACTTTTCACAAGAAAAGCTGCTACGTGCATATTATAATACATAACATAAGGCCTTATATCTACGTACTTAATAATATGTGTGGAAAAATAAGGCGTAGAAAGTTTAGCACTTTTGTAAATGTAAGTCGGAAGAAATGACATGAATTTTCATGCATGTAAAACAAAATTGTGTATCACATGAACACCTGCCCGTTCCCTTCCGATAATGGGTTCGATGCTGGATTTATCGCGGACAGTTAAAAATATCCCCTGATTGACGTCTTTTCTCCAATTTGCATTCTAAAAATAAGTGTTACCTTGATGGTAGTCGCACACAACGATACCTTAAAATCGATGATCTGATTATTCATTCTCGTCACTGAGCTTGAGGATTAATGTCGGGTAAATGGTTCCATATATACATAGGTAGCCTTCCAATTTCACCCCATGAATATCCCATGAGGAGAGATTTCGCAGAGTCGTGTAAATTGGCTTTCTCCCCCTTGAGCGTAAATGACATGCGAGAGAGAGAGAGAGAGAGAGAAGTTGACGTTGTTTCATGTTTCTCAAGACTTAACGCTAAAGAGTAGTAGGGAACATGAAACCAAAATGAGATAAAAATCAGCAAGCAGTGGTAATCCAATTGTAGCAACACAATTTACTTTTATATGCCTCACATTCAAGTTGAAAA
>JAHZMY010000905.1:0-33933 GCA_027743915.1 Seira sanloemensis
TAGGAATTGTTTCACTATATCAAAGTATCCCCTGAAAGGGCCTGTGCCTTTCTATTCCATGTAAAAGTAGTCCTTTCGGGAAGCCGCAAGTGTGGCCAAGCACTACTATTTTCTCAATATGTGTAAGTGCTCTCGTTACGGATGCTTGTGATCTTCCTTAAGGATTCAAATTGTATTTTAAAGTTTTTCCCTATCCCTTCGTCTTCGTGGACTTTTTTCTGCAGAAGAAAAAAATTGAAAAAGGACAATAAAGTTTTAAGCCACTATAAAGACAAACTCCAGCGGGTTATTGTAGAAATAGCAATGGAGCTAAGCCTAAGTAAAGGGAAAAAATGTTTTATTGTCAGAGATGGCCTTCTCTCAGTTGAGAAAGGATTTTCACTCCAGCCTCTAAAAGCACCATCACCAGAGTCACTGTGCCAAAGACAAACTACTGAAGAATCAGAATCATCTCTGCCTTTCTCTCTCTCTCATCTTACTTTACCGCACATAAACATGAAAATTTCCCCTTTTCTTTTCTGTGGCACACACTCAACGTAATTTCGAAGAGCACTTATCTGTAAATGAGAAAAGGAAAAAGGGTTTGGTTTGGCTTCTGACTTATAGAAAAGTACATGCCAGTTGAGTAGGCTCCTGTCGTTTTAAACTTTATGTTCGTTTATGAGTTTAAGTCTTTCTTTTTGTGCACATCTGAAGGCGAGCACAAAGACTACGACGACGATGATGACGGTGGTCTCACCAAAAGAAAAGTGATTTTAGAGATGAAAATTATAGATGAACTTATAGCAGTAGTGCTAGAACTTGACTTGGCCCAAGGTTTGTTTTTACATTTTTCTTATTATTTAAAATAAAGCACCACTACTACACACTCTACACACGAAATTCTTTTTCTTTCATTCTCCTTTTCTCATTTCCCTCAATTGCATTTTGTCATGTAAAGATGAAGATCTTTTTTTGGAAGATATGATGTGAATCTTTGAGAAAATGGTGATGATCATGATCACGATGGCTTAGATGATGATGATGAAGATGTGAGGGAAGGACTGTTTTGCTTTGTATTCAATGGTCTCTTGCATTTTTTGTTGTTGTGTCAGGACTTGATTTTCAATGGGCACCATCTCATCTCATCTGGCAGTTGGGAAGCACTAGTGAAGCAGTTACTTCCGACAGAAGCTCATTTCCCCGATGAGGACTACATATTTGCATTTCTCCTCTCCGCTCGACTCTACGTCCAACCGCATGAGCTTCTTGGGAGGGTGTTTCGAGAAGTTATTGACGTCTCACAAGGCTCAACGGCAGACAACTCTCCGACACAATCGAGATCCACGTCTCCTCAGCCCACTTCTACTTCCGCCGCCACTTCATCTGCAGGGGTGGCGGGGAGCGTTGTTGGTGCGACTTTCACCACTGCCACAGGTCTCACCGATCTCGGCGAAGTCTCGGAGGTAAATACAGAGAAAATCCTTTTTGCAGATTGTATTGCAATCTTTTATGGCGCACTTTCAAGGTTTTCTTGGAGGCTTTTGCAAATTGCAATCGAAACTGATATTTTTTCATACTGTGGCAAATGTTTGACATGTATCATCATTTCCAGAAGATTGCGCGCTTTTACAATCTTCTGAAACGGCCCTGGCACTTTTACCGTGATATCTTTCCCTAATCCAAGAGCATTTTTCATGCTTCCCGGCTTACATTTACATGGGAAAATGTGGCAATCTTGGAATCTTGATGGTTTCGCTTTTCTTCAAATAGACATGCATAAAAATTGATACGATTTAAAGTGTGGCATCATTGAGTTTCGTAGTACATTGTTTATCTACCAAAGCAAAAAGTACGCAGGTCTCTCGCTTTGCCCTACATACAAGTCACTCTTCTTTTTTTGTACTCGTGTTCTTCATCAAGACAATCCTCAGGATTAATTAAAAAGTTTTAATTTTTGGAAGAAAGCAAGTTTTGTAATTAGTTGGGAGAATAATTCTTTTGCTCAAGACCGTAAACACTTGCACGCCTCCCGTCTTGTTGGGAGGACAGACAGACAGCCTCCACAGGCGAATATATCAAGTTTTTACATTTTTTGCTTTACTCTATAGCTACAGTTACATACATACATTGGAGAAAGTAGATAAGCAAAAATTTACTTGGATCATCTCACTCCAAATACGGTTTCATATTTGGATTACCTTCTATAAAATCGTAACAAGTCGAGTTCTTTCACGCATATAAATCTTCAAAGATGGAACACGAAACGACAACAAATACACCATAAATTTGATGCCAATACCAGAGCACACAGTATTGAAGCGACGCCATGCACTCCCTACGAATTTTCGCGGGAAAAAATGAAGTAAAGGCGAAATGGCATTATATTGGGTGCACATCTGTGTAGAATTTTCTTTTACGATTGGGGCCTCTTTCTTAATTCACTTCATTCCCCAGCCTATATCAGAATACATACATGTACATATATCGCGCATAAATACATTTGCGAGTGTACACAATTTCTGTTTCAATTTTTTTCTTTTCGCTGTCAGCGGTCCGGACAGTTTCGCAATTTATTGTCTGAGGTAATCACACAGACTAAGTATTTCTTTGCTCTCTCCTCCGATGTTTTCTTTTCCAAAGACGGAAGGCTCATTTTCTTCCATCATGATCAATGTTTTATGTTCTGCGTCAATTTCGATATTGCAAATATTGTGATTTCATATGTACCTTTGGGAGAGAACACTTTTACTACTTCCATTAATTCTGCGTAGGGGCCTATGTCACAAACACGGGGCTCCTTGTTTTCTAAACCCTATGCGAGCCTGTGTTAAATCTAGAGAATTGTGTAAAACCGATCTAATGCGAGGACATAAATATGACACGTCGATGCCAGTTCTCTACGCAATACATCATGCGGGGATATAGCACCAAGAAATGGATCCGTGCGGCCATGTTGTCCAGATTTCTCCCTGCAACAATGACAAATAGCTTTGACATCTACATGGCCTGGCTAACTACCTAACATGTATACGTTCAACACGTTTCCTCCGAGAAATGGGAGACCACAATGTGGACTTTAGGAAGAAAGAACAGGTTTCCACAGCGCAGCGGGACAGTTCAACGTCTTTTCATCAGATAATGTGATGGCCACAAAGTGCTCGTCATAATACCGCATGAAAAATCTAAACTAGCTCTACCGTCTTGATCATCGCCTATAGATCATTTCTTAGACAAACCACAAAGACCAAACACCCTCTGATTTCACTGACTGAATGAGCTCTTTTCTCGGAAAGTTCGATGGGTGTCCTTGCTTCCAGAGAGGATAAAAGCAGCCAAACTTATTGATGTTCGGTAACCCCCCTTCGTAAATTACAGTATTCATACGGGGTGCTGGAGTGTGAATGATCGTGTGTCCAGTGGAAAAGAAACCTCATATGATTTTCTCCTTTCTTCACATTCCAAATCAAAGGAAAGGGAATAGACAGCCCTTGGGCTTTTTAGACTCTTTCTCATTTCTATTTTTATTTCATCTTCGGCTTCGAAAATGTCCTGGGGACAATGGGAAAAGACATATTGAAAGTATAATTCATGACGTTCGTTGGCTATAATAAGGTGTATTCCAATACTTTCTCTATTATTTGAAGTAATGCGGAGTACCCACATTTCACTTTTGCTTTTACAATAATTCAAAGTCTCCATACAACCTCTCTTATTTCTACTCTCCAGTTCAATCCAAGAGTAGGATGCGTCAACCCTCCAGCAGCACATAGATGGAAGACAACAGAAAAAAACTATATCATTTTGGTAGTAAAAAATAAGAAAGTGGTTTTCCACGATGGATGGAGGGAAAATAGTAAAAGTTTATTTCTGCCGTCGCACACCTCACCACTGTTTTCCTGTGAGCTGCTCTAGGTACCACGCACAATTTTTTTCTTCATGTCGGAAAAAATGTCGAGATATTAAAGTTTACAGGTTGGATATATGTAGCTCGAGAGCCACGTTGGAGTATTACATAATGTGAAGAGTATGTGAGTAGAACTACTCTTCTTGTCATTTTTCATCCTGTCCAGTGAAAAGTAATTGGCTTGGCAGGAGCTCCCCTTTTCTTTTTTCATTTGAAAATTGCTTGATATCCTAAGAGATCCTAGGCTTTGAACTCACACTGGTACTGTATCATTCTCGTACATCTAATATGTCCTTATTTTGTGTCTCTCAATGGCAGAACATCAGTCAAGGAGAAATGTAAACTTAAAAATGTGAGAATAGCTACAATCTAACGTATGTACCCACTGTGTGCTTTGTCCTAAACCAAAGAATGGGCTGGTTGTTATGGCCATCCAAGTTTATTGCTTACGAGTGCTCCATCATGAATACACGGATCCTATTAGCCTCACTAACATACTTTTGGGGGGTTCGTGTTCATACAAATCTCTCTCTTCTCGGCAACAATCAACATCTCGAAAAATCGTTATGCTTATCTTTCCCAAGCCCTTTACAGTACCACATGTATGAACACTGCCTGCTATATACCGGGTTTTCGCTTTGAGTTTTCAGCCCCAGGATAAAATTTTAATATTGGGTTAATATCATAGCCAACGTAGCATGGCATTTGTTACCACATGATCGACCGTACAAACCCATAGAGTTTACCAAATTAATGTTTAAAAATGTAACCTTTCCCCATTTGAGTTGATAACCTTTTAACGCTAGTATGTGGTCCACGGAGCATTTCTGAAAACTACAGGCGTATGCACTGGCGCATTACAGCCCATAGGTACATTTAACGTTCCATTTCATTCATATTTTCCCTTCCTCTGGCCCATTTACATGAAACTAAACCGCCTGCTTTCGACCGGCTTTATCATGCATAAAACGCCCAGATTTTAATTTTTATCTTGTGCAATAACATATTTAGCATTTTTATGCGTGGCGAAATCAGCATTCCCAAGACAAAGAAAAACAATGAACAGGAAGTGAAAGTATCACAAACTGCAAAAACTGTGAAAGTTGTACATTATATTCTTCCTTTCATGTTATGCTCTATTTGTATTTATTGGAAGCTAAACAAAGCTAGAGTTTATACTTTTCAAACCAAAAGGAGATTATTATACTACTTTGCTCAATTTTTAAGCAATTTGCACGTAGTGGATTTTAAGAAGAGTATAATTTTCCTATCATCACTTGACCACAAATGGGTTGTACAAATATAGCACATGGTTATAGTAGTCACTGGAGGGGATTTAATTCTTTTGCCTGGGTTTCCTTGATACGTATTTTTTCTGCAATGTAAGGAGCTTGATAAAAATAACTGAAACTAAAGCTTGCACACTTCCTTGAATTCCACGGGATTTTGAGAATGTAAAGTAAGCCTATTTGCTACAGAGTGGATGACGAGGTCAAAGCTGAAGAGAGATCTTTTCTCCTTTTGGTTTGAAGGACTTATGAATAATTCCTTTCAAATGCGAAGTTTCTGCTCACTTTTGTATCAACGATGCATACATTTACATGGCTGTATCTTGTAAATATATGGGGCATGCAGATTCGTACGCAGTTCACCTCATGAAAACATATTTTCTCTTTTGGACGAAAAAGTAGGATGGCATTTTAATGCCATTGGGCATTACAAATTATGTGTGTATAGAGTAAAGTGCACACGTTTAAGCTAAAGTGAAGTGCTGTGTACAATCACGGAAAACTGAGGATGACAAGAGTGAATAGGTTTCAGCTTCACTGAGTCTTGTACATAGTCCATTGGAAAACACTTTTCACAGACGTGACAATGACGCGAAGAGAAAGTACAGACAAACCTTGCTCGGTTCAAGTACAGAAAAAAGCAGCAAGGGTGGATGGGAAATGACAGTAATGCAAGAGATTGCTGAGACTATCTCACAATTCTTACTCCTACATTCAATTTTTGTTTGCCTATGAAAATTTTCCTTTTTTCCTGGCCTTTGAGAATTTTTAAGTGAGCAGCTCTGTGTACTTGCATGTGAGTGTGTGTATATAGCAAGGCACTTTGCCAGAGAAAAAGGATAATAAATATGTAATATAAAGCATGACGTGTGCATTTCATGTCATTTAAAGTTTATTTAGAATCTTTCCTCATCTTTTCCTCCTTTTTCTGTCGCGTGAATAAATAAAATTATTTTCCTCTCATCGTATTTCTGCTGTGGAGACTTTCTAAATTTCCTGCGCAATTTTCCCCAGCCTTTCAGTGTCAAAAAAAAAAGAATGGATGAACCCTTGGACTCCTTATGCCCATCATCACAACATATATACTCATATAAATAAGTATTTTTGTGTGCCGAGTTTATGAAATGTCCGTGCTAAATGTGTGTGTGTGTGTGTCCTTCTTTTGCTTACCGCGCTCTTTGCCCAACGGTCTATTGGCTTTCCAACTAGAGTCTAAATGAATATACACTAAATTAGTTGAAATTGTATAATACCTACATATGAAGACTTTAAAAGAATGAAGGGGAAACGGTTGAGTAATCAAGGAAGGAAAACGTTCATTTTGACCGAGAGCTAGAGTAGACAAGTGACTTGACTCTCAGTACGACTTTCTCCCTACTCACATTGATGAAAACTTGGATCGACATTTCATGCTCGAGAAAATTGGCTGCATCCGGCGCTCCCATGCTGGCTCTATAAGGTGTAGATAGGCTGGACATTTTGTCTCTTTTTTTGAAGACATTACAACTGTCAAAGTAAGATTAGCCCATTGCAAAAAAGGAGACTTGAGACTGGAGCGCAATTCATTTAAAGGGGAAACCGTTTCGACAACAATAGACAAGTTTTTAGAGTGGTTTACTTCCCCTCAACATTTTGAAAAGGGTAAAGAATGATAGAAAAAAGTCGTGCATTGTACTTTTGTAACAATATCTCATCATGATGATAGTCATCGTTAAACTATCACAACATTATATACACAAAAGAGGACACTTGCAGCTCTCTGTCTGTCACCAGAGCGTGGGGAAAGCGCGACGAGAGCACTAAATACCAATGATGCCACCATTATTATACATTTCTTCAAGTATAATGGTATTTTTCTTTGCTGTTAACACCGCCATGGTACTTATAATTATGCATATTTATTACCATCCCCTACTTTTTGCCTATTGTTTTTTCCATTTATCATATGATAAAGCTCTTCAAAAAATTACAAGCAGCCGTGGGGAAAGGCTCCTCTTTTGTCATAATCTCATTATCTCGCTTTTGTTCCGTCTCGAGAAGATATGAGCAAAGTGGATTAACTTTTTCCCTTTCTAAGTGAAACCTGCTGCTTGTTTCTGCTCAAGTATTTAGTGTTATACATACATGAATGTAGCGGCACATGTACAGAAAAAACTCGAAATCGGGGAGCTGAGCTCAAGAGAAAAGAGCAACAGCAGTTTTTTCCTAACCGACGCGAGGTTGTAATCGCGAGAAATATTTTTCGAGCAGTTTGCCTTTATTAAAAAGTTTTCAAAGAGGATATACTTAAGCATTTTTCTACACCTTTTGCATCTCTTTTGGGGAAACGGGGAAAATGGTTGCACAACTTTTCTTCATGATTAGATGTAACGGTTGTCCTTGTATTGTACTTTCCTATGGCCAACATTCCATTTCCATCGTTATAGGTTTTTTTCGCCAACTGCTCCATATCTTGGAGGTTATGATATTGCACCCAGACATTCAGCGAAAGTGATGAAAAAAAGAAAGCAGTGAAGGAAATACATTATATTTCCTTTAAACAGGGAAAAATGTGCGGCCTAGAAGAAACGAGACCTTTTTACTGTTACGACTATCGATTTAGCGCAAAACGAGTCGGTGGTATTCTTCTAGAAAAAGTAATACCCTCAGAATATAAAAATTTACTGGAAACATTACAGGTCTCTGGTACAAAAAGAAAGTGAGCTAATTTTTTTTTCAAAATACTCTTATATCTGTCTACTTGTATAAAAGGAGTATTATTAACTATCGATACGTTATATGCATTAGACAACCTTCTGCTCCATGATTTCCTCTGACTTGATTTGTCTCTGGTAATACGTTTTGAATTTTCAAAATGAGCACCTTAATGCATATGTTCTCTGCCTTCCTGATCATCAGTTATAGATTGAGTCAGTGCGCGATAGATAAAAAAATATTATAAAGCGCACGTAATGAAACAAGCTTTTCCTCTCTCCCCTTTTCCCGTAACAGTCATCGTTTCAACCGAATGCTACAGAGAAAATAAGGATTTTTTTTGGGAAACCTCTGAAAGAGTCACCAGAAAATTTCTCAGCGATGCAATGATAGTACGCTCACACTTCCCGTCCCTAACTACGTTTTCAACACGTCTCCCAAAATGATGCCTACGTCTACGTGAGCCAAAGTGGAATATATTTTTTGTGACGGAAATCAGGACGTGAGAAAGGATTTCCATATGATATGATTGCAATCACTGCCATCTCTTCCACTAGATTTTCTCTTGAATAATGCACGCATCCTACATATCTTGCCTTCTAGCGTAGACTTGGTGATGAGCTTCCATTTCCGATGCCATGATACTCTAGACATATGGCGTGGACATTTCTTTATATTGTCATGTCAGTTGTTGTGGCCGTGTGTCACCGTTTGTGTGCATCTCTACAACAAAAGGGCCTTTTTGTATATGAAAAAAGTGTGCAACTCTGGAAATGAAAACTTGGTTAGATTCCATGTGGCTCGGCGAAAATTTCTCTGTTGGACTTACACATGTAATGCATTATGGAGATCATAACAATTATTTCGGATGTTTCCCATATTACACACCCAGAATATTATTCCATCTGGGGTTATATTACAACTCTCGTATTATTGCCGATGATAAAAGAGGAAACGTTTTGGGTATAAAAGAGGAACAATTCTCCCAGACTCGATATTACAGGATGACGGGCATTTCTCTTTGAGACTTTCACTTTTCCCCTTTCATATTTCCTATTCATAAATAATAATTATTTTTTGAGAAAAGATATGATGTATTTACTCTTTTCATCTTACAATGTAGTAAGCCGTACCACGCAGTCTCCTTCACGCTATTTTGTGTTTTTGCAGTTGAGCAATAATAATAATGAAAGCTCTTTCTATATCTCTCTCTCGCTCAGTTTTCACAACGTATCTTTTAACCCTGTATCTTGGTGTTTATTCAATTTTATATCATTACCTCATTATTACACTAGCATTGCCTATAATTTCTCGGCTTTTTGGTGTCCCAAGTTGAAAGAAGTTAGAGAGCCTACGCGTATGCTTACATCTTTTCTGTAATATTTTTCACCACTTTGTGAGATGATCGGTTGAAGCGTGAGAAAGTTGAGGGAAACGTATAAGCTTACTCTTTCATTTTCTCCTGGCGCAGAACATAGTTATTATTTTTATTATGGGAGGCAATGAAAGTTTTAATGGTTGGGCCATACCACGAGACCACCAGGAACACCACACCATATGATACGATGAATACACACAATATTCGCTTCCCCTTCACTCTTTACCGTATAATCCTGGATGAATGAGAGTAATAAAGCAAAACACATCAATTCCTTTGTAGCATTTTCGCTCAGCGAGGTGCATTAATTATGTATTCTTGGCCTGATGAGAAAGCAGGAGAGAATGAAAAGGCGAGATTTTTGTTCATCGTTGGATCTGTACACACATTTCTGTGATAGCGTTACAGGATAATTTACATTTTAATTGCGAGACTAGACCCACTTCTCATTTTCTGGGTGTGACCTATTCAATTCATTATTGACTAACCCCAGAACAAAAATCTCGCCACTTCGCCAAGGCGAGATCGTGACGCACATATAAAATATTTTTATGAGTTTGTTTTCGTGTGTCCGTGGGGGAAACTTGTGCTACATTGACATTTGTTCAACGTTGTTGAAACTCGAGATTTTCTTGAATTATGAAAATTCGTTCAATTACATATGCTCTGTCTCCCGAATCAAGAAAAAGTTTTTTGTTAAAAGTTTTCCCAAGTAAGAATGTTCGCCTTAGGTATCAAACTTACAAAATCTCAACGTCACGTCAAAAGAATGGTCTGTTGAAAAGGGCCCAAAATTATGATGAACATTTTCTTGAGCCTGTAAATACGATTACCACGTTCCAAGTTTCCGGGAACATTCAAGGCAAATTTGATTTTCATAACTGCAGCGTCTCCAAAATTTGTCATGGTATTATGTGATTGCATATAACCTCCACCTTTTTACATCTTTAATGTATTCTAATTTATTCCGTTTGTACAGGACAGCGTGGACCTTCCTTTAGAAGTGATCCCTTTATTGGTTAAGTTTCTCCGTCCATGGACTGAGCTCTATCCATACGACTTTCGAGATGATAGAATGATGGCACATGTTCGAATCCTTGCGCATAAATGTGTAGCTTCCGATGAAGAGGTAAGTGGAAATGGAATTACTCTCACGCTGTGAACCTTTCTTCTACAACTGTATTAATAGAACAATAATAATGAAAACTCTCGGCTTCCTCCAACAACTTCTGAATGGGAAATGGAGTTGTAGTAGCATATTTTTATAATGGCAAATCACTTCTCAAAGAATCCACTTTTTCCATAGGTCACATGGCGATTTTCTTTACAAAAGATATGCATACAGAATAACGTGTAGATTCCCCAGAAAAAATACTTATTGCCCGTGGAAAATGCGATTAACAAAGCAGGGAAACATTCCTTCCCAAAATTATGTTGCAGGATGTGTAAATTACGTGAAAGGAATATGCTTCCTACGTGTCCTCGCACTACTTTTCCTACTTTTTTTCTGGCCAAGTTGTTTACGATTTCTCTTAACTTCATTATATTCCTCGTCGTTATTGCCCCATGTACTTAAGTATGCCGAGTGAGAGAGAGGCTTATTTGCCGTGCGTTGTGCAGGTTACGGTAGTGTTTTCTATCTGTGTAAAAAAAGATTTTGTGTACCACAAACTATCTTTTCTAAAAGGATATTCTTTCCAGCAACACGAAAAAGATTCAAGAGATTAAGTTTCTATCCCTTTCCAAATTATATTTTTGTGGGTACCGATATGTAAACCTAATTTTTTTCCTTCCATTTGTTTTGCAAAAAAAATAATGGGTCCAGGTGCGGGAACAGGTTTCTCAACTCCTTGCGGCCTTACTTTCACGACTTGCAGCGCTCGAGAAATATGAAGAATTTCTTCATCGTGTTACCACGGAGCAGTCGATTGGAGAGCCGATTGCAGCTGTAAGTGTGTAAATATACATAGTTTCAATTTTCAAAAAGGAAACAATTGGTGATAATGGCTCCCCTTTCTCATTCTGAACATTTACTTTTTGTCTGCCTTCTCGTAAGAAGGTGAGGAGGATACAAAAAGGCATATAGTGGTAATAACGCGAGAAAAAGCAAACATCATCGTTAAGTAATGCAATACTTTAGAGGCTTTTCCCTATTACCATATCTTTTCTCCGCAGCTTGTTTTCCTTCGCGCTACTTGAGAAAATGCAAGTTACTCTGTGATGTGATGCGATGCATGTCGAATTGTGTTGGGACTAAGGGGAAGTGGGGGAATATCTCAAACAACAAAATCCAATTAGTAGCATGGAACACTTTAGCTTCCTACCTTGATTCAAATATTTCTCCGTTGCCTATAACTATCTAACTGCTACAGTGGAGAAAAAAGTTGAAACTAAGCTGGTGAAAAGAACTTTGTTAAATATCATTGCATTATCAGTAAGTGAAGCGCACTTCTCGAGAAAAACTTTTTTCTCTCTCCGTGTGTGACCTCAATGACGACGGAAAAAGGAGAAAAGCACACACACACATTTAACACAGCTCACTTTTTCAAAGTCTCTCGACAAAGTTTAAGTATAATGCATAATAAATAACGATATGCATACCTCTTTCATCATTTTATGCATCACATGGCACACACTTTAGAAGAAAATGTTAAAGTATGAAGCATCCAAAAGGGAAGGAGAAAAGTCAGGAAAGTAAGATAGTTCTGGGTTGAGTAAATCCGTAGGACTTTGAGAAATTCCGGGACTACGTGATATGTCTCCTGAAAGTGACACGACATGCATTACATAATAGAAGGCATTTGGTACAAGGGTATAAGTCAGAGGAAAAGAATTGATGCTACGAATATGATAAATAACGTATGGCATGTATTAAAGCTTGGGCAAGGGCATAACACGGAAATCTTCATGCCATATCGGTAGTCGAGGCATGAAAAGGTTTAAACTTCACTGGAGTATGAAAAAATGCATTTTGTTGTCAAAAAGAATTGAGTTTTAGAAATGTGAAAGTGTGTGTGTGAGTGCTTTCACTCAGATAGAAAGACGTTATGGAGTGGGAGATAAGGTGGAGAACAAGTTCATAGAGTAATTTGCATTTTGTTCCGAGGTTCAACCACGTTATGTCAAAGGATTAAATCGTCTCTTATAAATAGAATAATAAATTCACAGAGAAGAAAAAAAATTCTCTACAACTTGTGAATCTATTTTCGCTCTAACTTTCACAGAAATTTCGGGCTAATTTAATGCCATTCATCTAGCAAAAGAGTGAGATGCCTAAGGACTTCCAGATTACAACACCTAAATACTACTACCAAGAAACTCCCACTTTCAGAATATTGTAAAAAACACATAAAAATTGTGAAGACGGGAAAGAAATATATGATGTTACCACACAAGACATGATAGAAATTATTAGGACGATTTACAAAGCTAAAACAAGATTTTTCCTTTCATGAATTAATTTATCTAGAAAATTTCTCATGTAAATTTCTTTTTCCCCTCCGGTTCATATCTTTGGCTGATGTAATAGCGATGATCAAAAGAATTAGATTTGGGGAACGAGGAAGGAGGTATGACGAACCCAAGCAAGGAATTTGAGTAAAAGTAAAATCTTTTTTTTCCTTCGTAGTTGTGAATACTGATGAATTTCTAATAACCAAAGGGGGAAAGAGAAAGCATCTTGTGAAGAGAAGATGCACAAGAAAGATTTCTCCTCTCTCACTGCTTCTCGATTTCTTCTGTGTCCTTCCTCCAGAGGATAAAATTTATGGATTTCGCTCCAGTGTACATTTCTAGGTAGGAGAGGAGGAAGTAAAATGGTTCATTTTTTTAAAAACTTTTCTCTTTCCGGCTAGTTTGCATTCCATTCTTGTACTCTGTAACAGAGGAAGGACACGGAGCATACATAGGAAAAACTTTCTGCCTTGTTCTACATCCGATATATTCCATCTTCTCGAGACTTATCTTAAAGAGTAGTAGGGAATAGCTATAGCAATTTTGAACAGAGTATGATCTGCATCGTGAAACAAAAAGAGCGGAATGCATTAGATATCGACCCAGACGAATTAAATGAGTTGTAAGAAAATCACAGAGGAAAAGAAAAAAAAGTTCATTCCATTCCCTTCATTCATTTTGCAAAGGCTTAGGTGCAAATAGAGGACGATTAACTCACATCCCATAAATCCCTTTCGCTTCCACTGCGATATAATGTCCATTGCTTTTCTTTATTGTCTTTTTCAGGTAGACGCATATCATTATTAATTTTGAATAAAAAATCAAGACCAAGATACCCTTATGAAGGAAAGAAAGATTTGGTGGTGTATAGGGGAAACACGAGACGGTCCGTACCAAGTTCCAACTGAAATTTTTTTGGGAGCATTGTTCCTTTTTAATTATGCATACCACCAACCATTATAACTAGAAATAGGATTGCAAAGCACATGGGAAGACGTGGGGGTTTGGCAAGCAAGATACATATAGGTAATTTTTGATATCTTGTCTTGTAACTCTTTCCTCTCGTGCGTTTCGCTGTCAGCAAGTAAGCACATTTATGTATTCTTAATGTGAAGGAATCATGCAACAAACATGATATCACGTCTGGAATCTACACAACTCTCGAACAAACAGTGAACCAAGTGAACCTTTGTATATATTTTTATCACATCACAAAATAAATCTTACCCACTTTCTCTGCCTCTATTATTAGTGCGAGGCTCAATAAGGGGAGATTCGCAAGATTAAAATCATTTCTCATCATGAAGTGCTGAAAATTGCTTCACAAAAAACGAAATAAATTACCTGAGCTGAGTAGGCACGAAAAAAGATTACTGTAGTGTATTTACTTTAGCCTACTAATTACATTGTGCTAAGCTCCTTTCACGTCTTTGGCAAAATCCTGTCTTTTAAATTCAGAGGAGATTTTCATAGGCGAAGTGTAAACACGACTTAGAGATTCCCTTTTGATTTATGTGGTATAATGCTCATTAAAGTAAATACGAGGCGAAAGGAGAATAAAAGCAAGATTGTGAGCGACGAGTGGCTGTTAATTGCTTTTTCTCTGTTTCACGCAGCCTTCCGTCGTCACAATTTGTCCGGATCCGGCAACGATGGCGGAGCAACTGACGCTTGTCGAATTGCAACGTTTCTCTTTCATAGGTCCAGAGGAATTTGTTCAGGTATGTTACAAAGGTTTACGAGCCATGGAGCCATGTCCATGTCACAAAATATCTCCAACATTTCTCTTCACCGAGAAATGAGTCCCGTTCTCCAAAGTATGTGTTTTATTGGTTACAAGAGTTAGGAAAACAACATGTGATGAGTGCACAAGTGGTTCCAGGAAAAGGCAAGATTTAAAAAACTGGAACCATCTGCAAAAATGCTGTATCTAAACCATATAGATTATTTGAATTATGATGCCACAGAGGACACGGCACAAGAACAAAGGGAAAAATGTGTCCTACGTCCTACACTGAGTTCTTCCCATTTCCGACGCTACTCATTTTTTCCCTTGAAAGACAACAAAATAAAGAAAAATTCTTGGAGGACATGAAAAAATTTTGTGCGACAAAAAATTTGGAGAGCGCTTCTTTTTTTTGTAAAAAAAAGTGTTACCCTACTGCTACACAGCAAAGCTGGGAAAAAACACTTTTGTACAAAACTTGGGTCTCAGTTCCAACGAACCATCTTGAAGAAAAAAGAACTGCGACGAAAAGTGTTGCGCGGCTGTTGCCTCGTATCCTCTTTTACAAGATGCCTTATGAATCTTTCCCCGTTCAATATATTACCTTCAGCAGAGTAAATAGTTTGTGTAGGACGTGATTCATGAATGATGAATGTTAGTTACATGTCGCGTTTTCTGAGCTACTTATGTACGAACAAATAAAATACTCTGGTCGAACATGCTCTCTCTTTGTAGATAAATTGGTTAAAGAAACAAAGCAGAATAATATACGAGGGCATCCTACGGAATGCATGGAACGATCTGTCTAATTCTCCTCTCCATATCCAGGCTCTCAATATGCCGTTACAGCATCCAGCATCCAGTTGTTTGAGAAGTGAAATGTTTCTTGTTTTTTTTCTTTTTAGACTTTAGGAAAAGAGGATCTCAAGACTGGTGTCCGGCATTGTGACTGCGTCAATCGGAAGACCAAGAATTTGGAGGCATACGTTATGTGGTTTCAGAGACTCACGTATTACGTCGCTTCGGAAATATGTAAGGTACGTAAGGAACAAGTGAAGGGAAGGCATAAATCTACATTTGGAGTCTGAATTGATATTTTTTGGGTACGCACTGACTCTAGACCCTCCAGACAAGGAAAAAGAAATTTACTCGTACGCTCGGGCACAGCGTTGCATTCTGATCTGGCAAATTAAAAATAATGTCAGTGGGCTATATCGACGAACGTAGAATTGATTCGAGAATGAATGCATTTTTAAAGAAAAGAGCCAAAGCTATAGCAGTAGGTGCTACGCCCTCATAGAATACTGATAAGGCTTCCTCTAGATAATTAGACCTTCTTTATGGATTCCCCAATGTGAAAATTTCATGAAATATTTAATAATAATACCGTAGCTCTCTCCCCCTCTCTTTGAACCATTTAAATGCGTCTCACAGTCCTATGTTTTTTTACAGATGTCCAAGAAGAAATCACGTTGTAGAGTCTGCGAGTATTGGATTCAAGTGGCAAAAGAGTGCCTCAACATTCGCAATTTCAATTCATTGATGGCAATCCTCGCTGGCCTTAATATTCAACCGGTTGCGCGGCTCAAAAGAACGGTGAGAAAAAGAAGGAAATGGGGCTCTTAGATTGATTGACACAGCTAATTTTTCTCGACTTTAAATTGTCTAATTAATATTCTAACAATGTTTCTCTCACAAACACAAAAAACTTGGAATAATGTGTTCAATTTCATAGAACAATCTTTTTTTCCCATTTTATTGATTATGGATGAATGGAGTCGTAATTGACTTGTGAAGAAAGTGAAATGAGCTCGAGCTTTCTCTCTTTCTTGCCATTTTGTCTTTCTCACTTCCTGCTCTTTTCTCTCTTCTCAAATGCTTGCAGTGGAGTAAGCCATTGTACACGGAGCTGGCAGAAGTGGAGAAGGCAGTGGATCCCCAGCAGAACTATGCTCCATACAGAAAATTATACACGGTAAAGGATGTTTTCCTTAAATAAAGTTAGATTGCTTTGGATGGCAGTACAATTCACATCGCTTGTTTTCATCAGCACAAACTTTCACGAGAGAAATTTTTTATGGAGAAAAACTACACTAAAAACTTTCTCTTTAGTTTTGAGCTAACAAAAGAGAACGATATATTCAACATTTTTTCATACAAAAAACTTGTAAAAGTATATTTTGGATGAGAATGCTTTTGCGTAATTGTCTACAATTTCAATGCAATATTAAAGATGGTATATGATGTTACACAATACAGGCGGCTGTGTGGCAGTCGACGAGTACGGCGGCAGGTCCTTCAGCAGACAGTCAAACTTACAGGATCCTTGTACCGTACTTTTCGCTTTTAATGAAAGATATTTACAATCTTGACTCGGTCCACCCTTCCAGGTAAAGATTAAGCCCAGGCTGCTCTTTGTTTTCATTGCATCTTGACGAAAATGAATAATGAACGGTAGAATGTATCAATGTTTGTTTTGATTGTTATTTCCTCGGCCTTTTCCAAAAACTTGTGTTTATAGTTAGCCTTTTATAGAATAGTAGTCCTTTTCCGTATTTTCCTTTGCTCCGATTGACATTGTAGAAATAATTGTAGGAGAGAAGTTGCAATAAAAATAGGGAAAAAGTAAATAAAAAGAGAAAGTTAACCCCGTTTTTCCTTTCTCTTCTTTTATGATACCGTCACGGATGTTTGATGTTTGGCTAAACACTGATCCTGGGGAAGGCTTCCAAATGGACATATCGATTTCGAAAAATGCCGTCAACTTGCCAAACTTGTGACGGAGATAACTTCTTGGCAAAAGGTTCAATGTGATTTTGTTCAGATACAGAGCATTTTCAACTCTGTACAAGCGTCTCCCATTTTCAGTGAGCAAGGTAAGGGAAAGAGTTGTACAAAAACTCGGCAAAACTTTTACTTGTCACGTTTTCATTTGTTTCTTCAAACTTTCTCATATCAAGAGTATTATTGCGTTACGCTAGATAAACACAATTATTATCACCGCTAAAAGTTATCTGCTTTGTTTCTCTTTTTCTGGAGGAAACAGCAATTTCTCAGACTAATTTTCGATTATCGCATTATGATGACTTTATATTGACAGAGCTAATCTACGCGTCTTACTTGTGTGAGCAGCCAGAGACGCCGAGGGAGAAGGAACAGTTCAAGAAGCTTCACCGACAAAACTTCCAAGTACCTTTAATAGCTCCAAACAGCTCATCGGAAAATGATACTTGACAATGCATCAAGATCTTTGAACAAGTCGTTCTGCTCATTCCTTCCAAGAATGCACATGTACACCGCTGCCAATTCTATTTTCAGATAGTTTATTATTGCGCAATCATCGATTTCTTTGGATAATGGGATTATAGAGTAGATGGGACATTGGGAAAAACTTCGGGCAGTTAAGAAAAGGTATATTTTGTGAGAACAATTGTGTCTTTGCAATCACAATATTAAAACAAAACCAGGTATGGAGATATATCATTCACTCGTAACAAAATTATTGTTAAAGCGTCTCGTTTCTTTCACCGTTGTTTTGAAATATTCTGTGAAAATAATCTGAAAACTATTGCGAAGTTATTTCAATCTTGCCATCAAGTGCCTTTTGAATTTTCAAAATATAAAAAATAGATTACTGCTAATGTCAAAATCATTGCAATGCGAAAAGAAAAATCTGTTTATGTATTTGTAGATTTGAACGGAAAATAAATATTTGGAAATGAAACGTGTTCTGATGACTTTGCAATGATTTAATTAACATAATGACGTGTATTCATTCAAATATAAAACTCATACAACGACGCAGTTTTGGTGCATCAAATACTAAAAACGGGTTTATGGTCTTCCCACGTATTTACTTTCACTTATGTAGGTATCTACAAGCAAGTCTAAAAGTCGTGAATGAGCGATCTCTACCAGAGGGCCTGGAAAGCATGATCTGCAATGGCTTTGGAGAAAGTCAGATTTCTGGAGCTAGATGGCTTGCTTTCTCCCTGGGAAACGTGTGTGCTCTTTAAATCTGGTGACTTTACACACAAAATCGTTGGAAAATATCCTATGTTTAAATCATGTTATTTGTCCCCGAGCCAGCCACAGTTAATGCTCGTACATGTGGTATATTGTAGCAAATGAGATGAAAACAAAAAATGTTCAAGTAATTGCAAATATATATTACATTTGATCTGCAAATGATGCCCATCAGTCAAGTTTAAAATTGTAATTTAGTAGGTGTAAAAAGTATGAAAATTGACAAAACATGGGCTTTTTATACCTGTCATTCCCTGCAACTGCTTATTTATGCACGAATGGACCACATTCAGATCTTCTATTTATCTATCCTATAGTTCCGATTCCTTTGAATGGCACGCCTTCTCTTTTTACAGGGAACCACGATTAAACAAGAAAACACCGGCGATGATATATGAATACATTAGAAATGTTGGAGCCAGAAGTTCTCAGAATTCTGAATTAAAAGTAGCACAATACGAGCGGAGAAAGCAATTTCTGTCGACTGCAGGCATTCTCAACTTCAGACCATTTACAATATTTTCTCAGCCCCCTTCCGCGCTACATATGTATGGGTTTCTTACGCAAGACGTTTAAAATGCGCTACATCGATTCTCAAATTTTTGCCATTTTTCTTTTGTAGCAAGAAATCGTGTAGAAAAACAAGCAGAATTTCTCACATCTGATTCATCTGTCATGCTAAATTGGTTGCATAATCGAGAGAAGAGGTTACAAATGTATTTATTCTCACAATCGAAGAAGTAAATGGAAATGACTTAAAAATTGAGGGAATAAGCCAAATTTCTGTTAAAACAAGACTTTGTGTGATACGATTGATAAATTCTTTGTCTTCCGCTCTGCAGTACCCGTTTCACATTGTTGATTCTAGTCGCTTCCAAGTAAAATCTTTTTCTTTGACCTTACGTAAAAATCAGAAGCAAAATGAAGATTCCTTGTGTTACCCAACTGTATGTAACCTTACCTTGTGTTTCCGAATCCCTTGCGAAATATTATACGCGCATACTCCCAAAGGGTCTTGCTAAACTGCCACTTACCAAGATTCATCAGCTATGTCTTAAACTCATATTGAAGAATTCGTTGATTTCCAGAGAAATTCCCATGAAAGTAGGCAAATGTAGGCGTTTGAAACAGCGGCGGAATACATCCGCTACGTTTTTGCTTCCTTGAAATCAAATGACTTCCCAATCCCCAAGCTTTCTATCACCCAAATTAAGAAATGCGTAAATTTATGCCCCATGAATATTAAGCACACCGCTTATCGTCCTACACGTGTCTGCTAAATTTGAGCATCATGACCATTAATCAAATCACGAAGGTACATAAATGTGCGACTGTGTCCGCTATACTTTTTAAACATTTGTAATTTACTTTATTTCTTTTTAATAAAAGCATATAATATATTCATCAGTAGCAACGACGAACCTATAGAATGATTTATCAATTTTAGTCACCAACAATTTCTTACACATTACAAATTCGAGAATGGAAGGCACAATATTAATGATTTTCAGAGATTTAGTTGTATCATTCAAACACTGGCCCATTAGACATTTGAGACATTTTCTTTGGCAAGCCTTCTTATTATGCACAAGTGGAAAAATATCAGTCCAGTTAATATTTAAATACTGTGGGTCAGAGTGTCAGGCCACTTCCTTTCTTGCCTCGTGGCGTATAAGCACCGATTAAATCATTTATTATACGAGTCCATCATCATCGTCAAGTAGCGTGGGTAAATTACTTCTCGGAGGAAATCTACAACACTCCTGCTGCTAGGAGGGCGAGTTGAGTTGAAGCGGAGGCGGTGGGGAAGGAAGAGAGCCTTCATTATTCTGACCGTCTTCCTCATTTTCCTGACTGCTGCTTGTCCCGGTAGTCAGCGCTTCACAATTGCCACAGGAGGAAGACGACGAGGCAGCACCAGGAGGGGAAATGAGAATCTGTTGGGTCGCAATCTGAGCTGTGGTTTCTCCCTGCTCCACAAAAATCGTTGGAACGGCCGAGTCTGCTGTCGTGGTGACGAGGACGTAGGGCTGCGACGAGGTTGCGGGCTGGAACAGAGGATAGGAGGAAATTGTCAGCCCTGCCATATTACCAGAGCTGGTCGATGGGAGGACTAATTTGTGAACTTCATTTGTCATTTGAAGCATCAAATTAGCTTCTTCTTGGAGTTGTTTCAGTCTTTCCTTCTCTTCCGGATTCTCTGGAGGTTCACACTCAAACGACGCCAGAAGCAACGCTGACATGCAGAGAAAGAGAGATTTTCGTTGTTTGCAGTGCGTGAGTGGAGCAAAAAGACAGAAAAAGATCAAAACATTTTCATTTTAATTCTTGTATTTTCAAAGGGAATAGAAACGATTTATCTTAAGCAAGATATGGAGTCAGTGCAATAAGTCATTTCACAAATTATAATAATCCGCTTAGGCTTTTAGCTATACAATGAACTTGCTTCCTAATGGGAATTCCCTTTCTCCGTAAGCAAGTTGTGCCTTTATTCACAAAATTTGGTTTTGATGTTGTCGTTTTTGCGATTCTGAAAAACAAGTATTTTTGTAAGCCTTCACTTTCACGATCGTCCTTTCACTCTTTGGCAGAGATCCAAAAGGGAGCATATGCCTCCCATTATCTGCTCACGGTGTAAACACGTACTCATGGCATGAAATTGAATAAAATTACAAAGCTTTTGTGAGCACGCGTTTTTGCAAAAACTTTTCTCTCTTCTTTCGACAGGAAAGCAGAAGGAGCACTTTTAATTGCCTTTCTTTGTTCCATTCTTACTTTTCTCAAGTATTTACCTGGAAACTGCATGCATGCATTAATCGATTTTCTCAAGAGCGCTTTTCATTCTCACCATTTTCACTGAGAGCAGGAATAGTCTGAATTGAGCTGATGATTGTCGGAACTCGCGGGAACGGACACTGAACCTGTTGCCAAGTCATCACCTCCGTCACTTGTTTCGCCAGTTGCCAGCATTTTTCAAAGTTGATGTGTCCATTCTGCAGTCTAGGCAGTTTATGAATATTCAAAAGAAAAGATATTAGAAGGCAGCACCGTTTAAATAAGTAATGTTTCCTTCACGTAAGATTTACCTAGAAGCGCAACCCTGATGAAGAAAGTAAAGGTCCTTGATTAAAAGTGAGAAAAATGGTATCACAGTTTTCGCCCTTGCATCTGCGCTGGGGTTGGTGGTGTGCCAAACCACAGACTGAGAATTTTCACCAAGAACATGTCAAAAGGTAGAGGTGTTTTTGAGTAGAGTTTAAAATGCAAAAGGCGGTTCAAAGTGTTTTTATCCTGTCACTACCACCTTCACTAAAATATTACCCGCGGCCATGTACAGATATAGGTAAATACTAAATATTTACGTGAGCTGTGGTTGCTGGACAAATGTGCAATTTGGATATTAAATTACTTATATTTTAATAATGCATTTCCTGAAAGTAGTGAAGCTTAAAAAGTTTGACTATTGCAAGGAAGCAATTGTCAGATCATTTTCAGTCAGCACTGAAAGTTTTTTATTATTAGCATTTTTCCACTTTCTCTCATCAAAATCAAATTTAAAAAACTTTCAGATTAAAACAGAAGCATTTTTTCTTTTAAAGAAAAACTCTGAGAACAAAACAACAACAACATCTGTCCAACTTCTCACATTTTTTGTTCTTCAAATAATAATAATAAAAAGTACATCCTTTAATAACAATACTACAAATATACTAAATCCGTATATGTATGTATAACATCCTAAGATTTCACGTGCAAAACCTCAAACAGAAGTGGGAACATGTGCACGTTTCAAAGAAGAAGGCGTAATGCATCATATTTTTTCGCCATCATAACTTTCACTGAAGAAAACCTTTTTTTGGTATCTGAAGAAGACCTCACAACATTATTAAAACTTTTTTCATTCACTCTGCTTATTTTCTTTTCCTTTCGCAAAAACTTTTTTGAAATGACGAAAACTTTCTTTTAAAAAATATATTTTTCTTCACTTTCGGTTTCTATTGTGATAAAACCCTCTGAAGTTATTATATTACACTCAACATGTAGCGTTTTTTTGTAAACTCAAAGTGTGAATTGCAATATTTTTGTGATATGATTGCTATCTCTCACTTTCACACGAGCATTTTTTTTCGTTCTGTCCTACCTCCACACAAAATGCTGTCAGTGTAACCTTGTCAAAAAAGGCAACGTTGTTGGAAGGTACCTTAAATTGCACTTACTTTTAGAAGACTTCTGTACGCTGCAAAGTTTGAGGACGGATCCATATGCTGCTCCAATGACGATAGCAGATCACAGTTAACTTTCCCCCACTAATTTTGTTTCCATTTAGCAGGTGCGGACGCATACCCGCGGTGCACCAGGTTACATAGAAAAATGGCAAGACAAAGACATTAAAGTTCCTATTACTTCCGCAATATTATCACTACAGACTTCCCATTTTCACCAAAAGTTGTACATACTCTGCGCGATTAAAAAATCTTGCAGAGTATGGCAAGATATGCGACCACACTTTTTTAAATAATGCTTTTTGTTTCGGAGAAAGGAGGAAGATGAGGAGAGTCTACGGCACATTTATTGTTAACGACGTAATATTTTCTAGTGAAATTGCTCGTTCTTTGTTCCCATTTTATGTAAGCATAATCCTCCTTTTTACTCGAAAGTGAAAAGATGTTTGTGTTTCCCCTTTATCCTCAAAACAATGAAATGAGGAAGCTAGAGTTTTGCCAGATTGAAACAAGCATCATCATGCTTTGTTGAAGCTACTTATTCTTTTGTAAAGGCATCGTTTTTAGGAACAATGAATATTATTACATATTACGACGGTAATAATATCATCTCGTCAAAGTAGGCAATCTCAGGTTTAAGGATTAACTCATGTCCCATTGCATAATGTAATGCGCTCCGTGGGACGGACAGAGGATTCAATATATTATGAAACAAGCGGATTACAGGGAAATGTATGTATATTCTCTCTGAGCTGCTAGGTTGAAACAGGTAAGGGGAAACGATTGACAAAAGTTTGTGCAGGATTATCACAAGGCCATGTTGTAAACCAACGTTAAAATCGTTTCGGCAAATGGCTCGACTATACTTGATAGTAGATAAAACTCTCCGACTACTGAATACATTATTACAGCTTTTGCTAATACTTTCTCTTCCTAGTTTCGAAATTAACACGGTCCAATTATAACCCCCTTTCACCTTTTCATTCAGCCGAGATTGAGTTTCACGTCATGTGAAGATGATTAAGACGAACAAGTTCCATAATTTTGGCGAAAGTCGGTTCCCCCAAAGCCTGCAAAGACTATTGATAGTGACAGGAAACAAAGTGAATGACTGGATGCAGCCTATCTTCTATCTTCATTTCTCTGCAGAGAGAGAGAGATACAGACAAAGATGATGTATCTCCAGCTCCGTCTTAAAGAAATATCGTAATTTACACAAAGTCCCAGAAGAAGATTGAAAGAAGGACACATCTGGCTCAGCTGTTTCCTGTTGATCCCACGCGTACACACAACAATCCTGGGGAAATAGCGTGTCATGCATTTAGGCTCATTCTCTGCCACTTCGCTACCCCAATTTTTCTCTCTCCTATTTAAACTTCTTTTCTCCTTTTCCTTTCGCCCGGAGAAAGGGAAGTGAAAGTGGTTGTAAGATGATTCACTATTTTCATGTCTACATTCCCCCATACAATTTCATCTTTAACGACAGGAGAGAAAGTTTCCTTAAAGTAATAAAAGACCAAAAGGGAGAAAAAAGTCGGGGTAAGCAAGTTATCGTGAATGTGAAAAGAGAACAATCTACGGCGAAGGAGGGAATGCTGAGTGAGAGTGTATTCGTATTGCATACTGTCTCATGCCACCTTCTGCATAATACCCCACGATACTCATACTTTACGTCCTCTTAACCTCAATCGAGATAATAAAATTGTGTGTTCATACACCCTTTCATAAAAAGAGATCCCTTTTCATACCCTTCTTCGGGAAAATCGTTGCAAGAGGGCTCTCACAAGAGTAATAAAATAGTGAAATGTGCCTTTGAGAAAGTCATAATAATAGAGAAAAAGTGCTTTTCGTATTTTCCAAAAATAATGCTTTTGTCATTTCTAAGGAAAAAAATTCGTAAAGGAAAATGAGGATTGATGGAAAAGTAAAAAATAAGCTGTAAAAATGAAAGGGTGCTGCGGAGAAACTGCCGGCACACATAAAAATGTAAAAAAGCTCAAGTTAAAAATAACAAAATGATGAAATGGAACTTTGTTTATGTGTGGTCCCTATCAACAAAAGAGGGCATTTTTGCACACACCTTGAGCAGATATACAAGGTACATGCATGTTGCATGTATCACCAAATCCCGGAAGCATTAGGTCGAGTCGCAAATGAAATGGAACTTTGTTTGTGTGTGGTCCCTATCAACAAAAGAGGGCATTTTTGCACACACCTTGAGCAGATATACAAGGTACATGCATGTTGCATGTATCACCAAATCCCGGAAGCATTAGGCCGAGTCGCATTTTTTACTCGATATCGTATAAGCGAGCGCGGCAGTAAAGATTAAAGCTCACAATTGCCATTACACGACTGTAATCTCTCGCAGGTTTAAAAGGTAACGGTGTTATCGATAGAATATTATTAAGTGAAAAAAGAGAAAGAAATGCTCTTACGTATCGCACCCGGAGTTTCTTCTTCGTTGCCTGTAAAGAACAATGTAATATTGAATTCCGTGAATAGCTCACCATCCCCTCCTCTCCCCTAATAACAATAATAAATAATGTGTTGCACACTCGAAAGGAATTTTAGTGGAAAAAATCGGAGCAAAATTACAATAAAGTTGTTGTAAGATTTATTCCGTCAAGAAGCAAAGAAAGTGCATAAGATTTATTAAAAATTATGTACGCTTTTTAATGCGATTATACTATGATCAGTGGAGTGTGTGCAAAGTCCCATTTTTTGAGTCTTGAGACCATGCCAGGCAGGAGGAAGAGCCCTTTTCAAGTTCCTTCTCGTGCGTAGACAGGGAGTCCAATAATAAGAACCGTGAATTATGCATGAGTGGAAAAATCTCTCCACGCTTGAAAGAGTGAAGAAGCTTTTGTAAATTATGAGCCTTTTCCTTGTTTCCTCAAGCATGCTACTTTTTCAACATTTCAACTGCTTTTCAAATCTCCATTTCATAAAAGGGTACGTTTAGATATTTGAATGTTATTTTAATTAAGAGGCTACTCTACAATGTATAAACTTTTGTGCTGTAAATACTTTTGCTGTATTGTTTGAGCCTGTATTAATTACCTGAGATGCGATGCGTGACTAATTTGTAATTTGCACAAATTGAATTTTTATTGCTTTCTTGAGCTGCTCTTTCACTCACTTCCTTAAAACTACTTGAATTCGCTTAGTTACGTGATGATATCACCTTGATCGTGCATGACGGCAATTTCATGGAATCTTTTATCAGGAAATTGAGTTCAGAGAGATGAACATCAGCAGATCTTTATAAAAAATCAGAAATCGCTTAAAACTTTTTCATCCTCCACATCCACTCTGCAAAAGGAGGTTCTATTTCATTCTAATTATGTTTTAATTTTCTTTCAGAAGTATTCCAAAACCTTTTAGGTCATACAATACAAACTCATCCTTTCAATTATAAATGAAGTAGAAATCTAGCCAAATCCAGGAATTTGTAACACAGATTGTTATAGTATTTTTTGCTCTGCTGTTGCCTTTGTCCAACAGAACATCTGCCCCGCTGCTTTCACTATCGATTATCCATTATGACAGATAGGTATTGAGATGGAAATGATTACACGGGGTAAGCTGTGCACGGAGCTTTCTCATGGAGATAAAAACTACCAACACCCAATTCACCGACATTAGGACCAAGAATACGTACAACGTATGTATGTATGTATGTGAATGTGACTGATTTACAAGATTTTGTAGAGCCTTAACCATCTGTACAATTTTTGTTTTGTAAAACAATCTTTCGACGTCAATACGCTAATAATTTCCTTGTGAGAATATAGCCACTTGAGGGGTAGTAATTAAATTATAGATTAGAGTGAATACATAGATTAAAAAGTACCTTGCACACATCAGTGCTGACAATGTAGCAGAGGCGATTGAACCATTTTACGTAACTCTCGAGATTCCGTGTCTTCCTCGCCTCCTTGCTGGCACTACTCCCACCACTGCTGCTAGTGCTACTTGTTGTCGCAGTAGCATTACTTGGAGCCGGTCGTCCATCACTGCTAGAACTCACAGTACTCCCACTAATGCTCCCATTGGCACCTCCCCCGCCGTTGACAATCGTTGAGCTACTACTTCCAGGATTAATAGAGCTCCCTGTTTGCTGTGAAACTCCTGCCGTTCCTCCAATTTCTTTGACAAAGGCCTAGAAATCAAAATAAACAGCATTCTACTTTTACATTTCTTTTCACATTTTTTTCTGGAGAAAGCAGTTATCTTTTTATCATCCAATTTATTAGTACCATCACTTCAGCTGCGGATACGAATAAAGAAATTTTACGAAACGTTTTCCATTGTAGAAATTTCTCAAAGGTCATTAAAAACACGTAAACTAATCTTGTTTTTTATTTGTAAAAGTATTTGAATCGGATTGCTAGTGGTCCGCTGTTTTACTCAAATCATATTCAGAGTGTTTCAAAGACTTCGCTCTACCATTTAAGTACACCGAAAATCGACGCGGAAACTAAGCTTTACAAATAATTTTCGTACTTATTTAAAATTTACTTCTTGGTGTACACCACGGTTCTAAAAAATTTTGACAATTGAAGCGCTGAGCGGAAAAAGCCGACTCGAAATCGTAATCATAAGATATTTTCGAAAAATTAATGTGCTAGCAACGAGTGTCTGTAAGTCCGTCGTTAAATAGTCTGCATAAATTTGAAGCGCTATGTGGAAAACCCGACTCGATTTTTCTATAACTATGGAATTTTTCGACTTTGGTTGTTATCTAAAAATTTATGCTAAAGAGACGCACACATATGTACATAACGCAACGTAAAAAGATAAACTTGAAACAACACATACATGATTAAACAAATAAAAATAACTTAATTGAGCAACTGCAACTGAGTTAGTGTTGGCAACTTTTGATGCTTTGTTATAGGAAAATATCTATAGTGACACTAGAATAACCGGAAAAATTTGAATTAAGTTATGCAAAACGTGGCAGTAAAACACGTAGATACAAAATGATAGAGGGAAATCTTTGAAATACCCTATATAATCTATTGTCATATGGTGAAGAATGTATTGTAAAAAGAAAGGTTTAGGTTAAAAATATATTAGTGAACTTTTTTTTGTTTTCGGTTTGCTACTTCCATTTCATCCAATATATTTACGCACATGTGGTGAACGAACTAATCTATCTTTTAAAACTTGCTCAATTCTTGCAGGATATTGTGGTTTGCTTTCACCAAAGGGTATCATATTTTGGGGAAAACATTCTTTATGCATCAATGCCAAGAGAAAAATTTCTTTAGCATTAGAGTGTGCAAAGCTTTTTCGCAACGTATATAATACGACGTAGAAATATTCCAGCATCCGGAATCCGGCAGGCATGATGCAATGAATTCTACGGAAAGCGGGGTGAAACTTTTACTCTTGACCTAAAAAGTTGTGCCTGAAATTTGTAAATAACTTTCCGATACAATGGCTAAAGAAAAGCACTTGTGTTGCAGTTTAGTCAACCCTCCGGAATATATATTAAGTACGCCGATGGGAAGAAGTAAAATTACTAGTAAATGAGTCAACTTGTTTCCTGCATGGGACGTGATCATTCAAAAAATATCTTCTTTTAAAAAGGTCATACCCGTTGGACATATTTGTAAAGTATTTATTGTCCAACTTACTCAGAAAAACTGACTTCATATTCTAAAGTCAACATTTTTTCAAACTTTTTCTCACTGTTTGATATTTACAAAAAGGAAACAATAAAGCAATTTAACGGGACATTAGAGAAAGCAAAGAAGGAGTCTTTGTAGACAGGTTCCAATTTTAAAAAAGTTTTGTGCCCCTGCAACAGGGGTCATGATACAGTCAGTGCACATAGCATTTTATTTTGTTATGCTTACTTTGACAGTTCAAAAGAAGCTAGTGAAAGGGGAAATAAAGAAAACTATTTTCTTCCACAAACAAGTCTGGTCACGATTTCAATCCAATTCTTCCTCCTCTCTCTTTTCATCCATTCAGTTTTGGGAATATGTATTCCAGGAAAAAAGGCTCCGGTATTTTGTCTAACCTTTCTGGTATTCAATGACTTATCAGCCTGCTTTGCTTTGCCAGTTGGCAGATGAAAATATTCTAAACACACGAAATGCAAAAGGATGTCGTAACGTGCGAAAAGAATTTCGGTAGGAATTTTATTTGTGGTGAACCAATCAACGGAACTAAAGGAATAATAAAAGGCGGAAATGAAATAAAGCGACGCGGCTGTGTGCCTCCTTGTCTTTGAGAATCTACCAAGTCTTGAAAAATACTCACTTGTACAAATTCTTCAGGTCCAATGTGTGAAAGGCGTTCCAACTCGATATGAGTTAATTGTTCAGCGAGGAGATTGGGATCTGGACAAATGGCTAGAATTGATGGCTGCATTGGGATGGAGATGAATCCATAAGGAAAGGCAGCGTTGAATTAGGTGCCAGATTTTTTTCCGTGGTGAAAGCATCGTCCATATTGCCAAAAAAAGATGTGTTGTTTGTTTGGAGTCAGTAGCAGCGTTCCCAAAATGCATTGATGAAAAAAGTACACATGTAAACATTATAATCCACCTTTTCTCATTTATAACATGCCACTACTTGTAGACTTATAGATAAGGAAAGTGTAAAAGGAAAACATGCTTCCCGACTCATTTCATTTTGGCGAGGATTCACTTGAACAGATTCTTTCGATTAGGTCACATAATCAAGACAAATAAAAAAGATACTCGTGAGACAGAAAATAAATATGACTGGAAGGTTGAAGGTTGTTTACCCGATACAAGTACTACTTAAGAAAAAAACGTTTCTCCTCACTCAGTTTTTAGGGTCAGTGAAAGTGTCTAGGAACTTATCAAGGAAAAAGGAAAGGTATTTTGAAATTGTCACGGAATTTCTCCCGTATTTCTAAAACATGGGAGCTAAGCAATGCAGAAAAATCCACTGGAAGCAGAATTTCTTGTGGTCAGCTTTACAACAAAGTTTTATATTTTTTACCCAGTAACGAAATTAGCTGAAATAAACCTAACCTCAACTATCAGCTCTTTCAATTAGTCTTTTCAAACTTTTTCCTTAGTGAAATGTAATTTGTGATTAGTGTAGATTATGCTTCGTAGCAAAATCAGAGTTTTGGATTAAATGTGTTCAATGTTCCAAGCGGCGTAGCATATTATACAATATTAATGTAATATTCTAGGATCATGTTCCTACTTTTTTGCCGAGTCTGCGCCGCATTTTTTCTAACCATAGCTTTCTGCAGGTAGTTTTTTCTTATTCGTTTGCTGACTCCATCCGACAATGATTCAGTCACACTTTGTTCTGTGGACGTGCAATCTTCGCTGTGAAACAAGAGGCAAATGAACAAGAAAAAAGTTTTAGCAGCGTAGAAAAAAGATGATTTATATTCATCCCGTGTTGCTCAACCTTTTTTTCTTTTGAATGTAATTAGAAATTTAGATGGAAACTTGTCCCTACTTTCCAGAGAAACAAAGATGTTGCTCAACCTTTACTGTGACTCGGCTCAGAAAGGTGTTTGGATAAGAAGGGAATATGCTTCCAAAAACGTTACAAGTCGTGCCTTTCCTTCCATGCAATATGAGCAGCAAAGCTCTGAAACAATGTAAGCGTTGCAAGTTTTTACTTTGAGTTTGAATTTTGATCGAGATGAAATCTACCGGAGAAATTTGAGTTGGAGAGTTTGTAAAAGTGAACTATTTTTTCATTACTTTTAGGAATACATGCTTCATATTTTTGCAAACGAACAAGCACATAGTTTTTTTACAGTTTGATGCGAATATTTTATACGGCAATTGGTCATTTGAATATGCATATTTTAATCATATAATAAATCCATGATAACTCAGTTTATTAAATAAGATTGACTTATCTCCTCCACAATTTAAAGTTTACCATGCCACTAATTAAAAGTCTAAATGTAATATTTCTTTATTTATTTACGTTGCAGTATCCAAATTCAACATCTCTCCTAGTCCAACTTCCTACCTTTCACAAAAATCTCCTTTAAGGTTGCGACAAGCTCCCAAATTGGATATTTTCTGGGTTCCCAGCCGTGTTGGAATTGGAACTAAACTCGCTCTTGTGGCTTCTTTCCTCCCTTCTAAATTTATGTTTAGCTCTATGGTAGCTTCACAATTTTCATTTTTCTTACTTTTCACCACTTCTTTTGACTCTATTTTTGCAGGTTAAACATTTTCTACCTTTGCTCTGTTGATAAAAAATTATATAGTCTACACGCATCGAAAGTCTTCATTTGAACTTGCACCTTTACTCTCAAAAATTGGAGCACATGTTTCACGTTATATCTTTCATCACCACTTCTTTTGACTCTATTTTTGCAGGTTAAACATTTTCTACCTCTGCTCTGTTGATAAAAAATTATATAGTCTACACGCATCGAAAGTCTTCATTTGAACTTGCACCTTTACTCTCAAAAATTGGAGCACATGTTTCACGCTATATCTTTCTACCTTTCTACGTACATCTTATTCAAATAAATCGATAAGGTAAGTTTAAAGACAGGGGCATACATATGTGAATACACAAATATTTGAGATAATGTAATATTACTTAATAAAAATTCATGTCTCCACTTTCTCACTCGGGGTTACTGATTGGTGTGGAAGCATTAGTGCTGAAAGCAAAAAAAATTCACATTTTTTGCTGAGTGCTCAGCTCCATACAAGGTTGAGCGGAAACATTTTTTTTCCTTTTTCTCTTCGTCTTTGCTAGATTTCATCTCTCGTGCTCGCAGTGACAATATTCTCCCTTCATAACATATGCATGCGAAGATGAAGTGCGAGCTTAATTTTTAAAACAAGATCCAATAATCCTTTTACTCGAAGGTGAACATTTGCATACATTTTCTCTTTTACCAAAGTTACTTGCGCAGAACAATCAACTTTATTCTTGTCTTGTTAACTTTGAATAGATGCTGCATCATACATGAGTTGGCATATTTTTCCACACATTCCTCACACTCATATAAATACACTTTCTAGCTCTGGGCGAATTGACAAGCAAGTGAGAAAAAATTTGAGAAAAAAATATGCCTACTATATGGATTTCACATATATTTTTGTTGATGTGTGCTCTTTTCTATGGGATGTCACGTTTTTCCTTATTCTGCATCCTTTTCCCGTTTCCATCATTTTGACTTTAAATGCCGAGAACTACGCCAGTGCCAAAGAGAAATATTGGGATGAAAGGATATTTTTCATTTATCCTGTCATTTCATGTTACGTTACTACAAGGGAAAAAGTTTTTCATTGGCCAGATCGATTTCACCCTATTTCCACACGAAACACATTTCTCTTCCAAACGTTTTAAAAAGTGAATGTATCGCTTTCGTAGACGTACCGCAACAATGAGTTCGATTTGGCCAAAAATGTATGCCTATACATTTGAATCGCGCACTTTTTGCTGAGCCACATTTGCAAAACCTCTATGCCACCAAGAAATGTATGCGTCTTATTTATTAGTCTATAGTAATAAAGGAAACGCAAGTTTAAGAGGCAGGGAAGATTCATATGTACCCATGGCGTTAGGGATTTTGGAGCTTGTAGAGAAGCTGCGTGTGCAGCAGGTTCTCAGTTATACGTAGTCTTTGCACGTCTCCATGATCGTGTGAAGAAATATATCATACGGGGCCAGTCAAATAAGTCAGACGCAGGAGCTTAGCCCTCTTTTTCATGCAATATTCCTCTGGCGGAAAAGTAGCCGAGAATGGTATTTACGAGCTTTGCATGTATTTTTCTAGTCTATGTCCAGTCATTTCAGAAAATGCATAACTAACAGCAAAAGAGGGAAATAACAATTCTCATTCCCTCGTCCCCATAAGCATCAGGTTATTCCACTGCTTTTGCCAGAGCTGAGGACCGTGTCTAGTTTGGGAGAAAGTCGGATGTTACTCCGAAGAAAAATGGAGTAATATCAGCTTATGCGGATAGAAAGCAGAGGATCATGTTGTTACCAAAGCCAAGTCCACACCGATTTTGGCATTGAACACAATTTTCTCTGTGAAAAATATCCCCTTTGTTGGGAATGGAAGATGGAGATGGTGCAATATGAATGCAAGCATTTCATCGACATGGACAGGGGTCCATTAATCCTCTTCCCTGGATAGGTGCATATCGTACGCGTACGTACGTGAAGCTCAAAGGTATTGAATATTTACAGGAAATATTTTTGGCGGAATGCTCTCCCTTTTTCTCTCCCCCATCTCATATTTGGC
The DNA here is from genome assembly GCA_027743915.1 of Seira sanloemensis. Lineage (NCBI taxonomy): Eukaryota > Metazoa > Arthropoda > Collembola > Entomobryomorpha > Entomobryidae > Seira > Seira sanloemensis. The sequence goes on from JAHZMY010000905.1 coordinate 32,918, forward strand.
CGCACACGTTCCCCATTACACTTGGCATTCACAACTTTTTTATGCCTTTGGTGCAAAGAGGAAATTTTAACGCATATCAGGTCAAAAAGTAGTAGTGTGTGGGTAGTTAGAAAAAAAGTGCCAGAAGACTGCTTTTAACTGATTTATCCTTCTGCTGAACTGGTAGAGTGGAAAGAGGGCGAAATTTTTTAGAATCGGATAATAAAGTGCATAAATCATGTACACTGAAGACTTTAGAGTGAAAAGGAGAGATTTTCCCGTGTTGTGTTGGCACACTATCGCATAACGCTTGTAACTACCTAATGTACACGAGTATTCCTTCATTGTACTTCCTCTCTATCCAGAGGAGAGATCTCTTTTTTAGATCCACTTCCTACAAAGTTCATGTTCACTGAGAAAGTGCACGGTCGAAAAGGCTTACTTAAGCATGAGTCACTCTGCTCAAAGAATTCCGACACTTCAGCAGACTTCAGAAGGAAGAAAAGACTCTCTCTCTCTCTCCTCTACTTTTGGCATTACACGCACGCACTCAACGAACCATCGGTTTATTAGCAGGAGCGTCACACTTTAAAATACCTTTAAACATGAAATATGCTGGAGGGATCAAGCACTCCAATAATATTTTCTCTTGTAACACTGGTAATCATCTCATTAATGAAGAAAGAAAGCTCATTGCGTTCGTGAGCGCTTACCCAGGCGTATGTACTTACTTCATTTCTCGCATGGAAACCATGTATGTTGACATCAGAGGAGGCTAAATTTAAAGTGCCCATGAGTAAGAGACTTTTACGTACAAAGTAGTTGCAGTCTTTATTTTTAATCTGTAAAATCATTTTCCTTTCCCGAGGAACGCAAAAAGTTAAATCACTTTCTACTCCGTTTTATGCAGTGCTTAAGTACATAAAGAAACTTTTATGTGCCTCATGTCTCTTCATCCAAGTATCATTCACTTTGTAGAATCATATCGATAAGTACGATCTCTCTTCTCTAAATAAACTTCACAGCTCCATTCAAAA
>JAHZMY010000906.1:0-17277 GCA_027743915.1 Seira sanloemensis
AGGGAGAATTCATAAAGGACGTTCCAAAATCCGTTTGGTACGGAAATCTGGTTCCCACTCATGAAAGCGCCGTTTATGCGCATCACCTTCAAAAGAGTCTCGCAGTACAATGTAGTGACTGCGTTTTCCCTCCCATACATTATTTTTAAAGAGAGCTGGCGGCTAATCTGATTTCAGCAAGATTCAAACTTTTGTCTATTGTAAAAAAGATAAGTAGTAGTAGAGATTCGTGTCTCTATAAAAAGTACAATTTTCACATCCCACGGGAAAAATGTATATATTGTTGTAATATTTGGGGAGTAAGTTTTGTTTTTGGTCCTGATAAGAAAAAAATAAGAGTTCATAGTTTTTTACCACCGCACACTGCCAAACTGTATGCACGCCTCACTACAATTTCATTCCACATTTCAAACTATAAAAAAGTGATACTTTCACAGAGGCAAAGGAGAGCAGCAGCAACTCCATCATTTTCATCCTCTTTTCGCTATTTTTCCTTATCTCTTTTGATGATGCGAAAAGATGCCCTTATGCAACTCAAACTTAAACTTAAATATCGCTCGCTGGACTGAAACGCAGACACGAGAGCTTTGAAAGGAAAGATAGATCCTCTTAAAAGAAACTTTTTTCCTCCTCAAGAAGCGTTTAATTTGGGGAAAGAGCAGCGGAAAATATTCTGTGCACGTTTTTCCTCTTGTGAAAAAAAAACTAGAAAAAAAGCTTGCTCTTTTCCCTTATGTCTCCATTTCCCCGAAAGAAAATTGTAGACTCATTATCCTGCCATACCTATCAAGTCAGGATAAAGATGATGATTACATATGGAACGACTTTCTTCCTTCTTGATGAGCATAATGCTCATCGTCTACAAGGGCCTGTGGGAGTGTTTCTTTTTTCTCTCTGGGAGAAATCAAAAATCACCATGTGGTCCTTCACTTGTTTCCCAACTTTTGATTACTCTGTTATTCTTCCTATTATCGTTGTTTATTACGGAAGGAGAATGAAAGCCTCCTGGAGAAAGCAATTTCCGCTCCTTTTTTGTTTTTCTTTCACTGAAGGGGAAACAAAGCCTCCACTCATTCAGAAGAGGCGGCAGAAGTCAGTCAAGAAGTTGAAGGTATGCTTTTAAGGTAAATGTTGGTTTACATGATCGGATAGGGAAATACATGTATGAGAATTTCATCACAAATTCTTGTCATTTGTGCACATTCTCATCTGATACAAGGTATATATATTTTTGCTGGCATTTTGTGGCACGCACACAAATGGAAGCATATGTCCTTATGTACATACACACGAGTGATGAGCATCTTTTGGAGTGATGGAATCCTTGGAAGGAGACTGGAAGGAGGGAGAAGCAAGTCATCATTACTACTACTATATCATCCCTACAAGATTTTTTTTTTCGCGGAACAAGTCAGTCAGTCACTGTCCGTTAAGCCTTTTTCCTTGCTCCACTAAACTTTTCCTTAAATAGAACTGCCTCTGTGCTTTTGTGTGCGAGTGTGCTCATTTTCCAAAATGTCAGGTTTGGATAGAGAAGAAGTATATGAAAATGATAAAAAAAAGAGTTACTATTAGGGCTTACAAGGGAATGAATGCTAGAAGAAGAAAGGAGGAAGATGACTATATCATCTGAAAGGGAAAATCTCACGCCAATGCTTCACTTGAAGGAAATTTATCATAAAAAGTGATATATTTTTAAGGCACATAATATACATAGTTTTAACGGTCTAGTAGGGAAAGACAAAGATGAAATACATGTCACGTCGTCATGCATCCCATTACACCTCACGCTTTTTTCCAAGCCAGAGGAAAGAAAAAGAGTTCCAGCTCTGCTCTCTATTATGTCGAGGGTGTTGAATCATCATGAAGACGCTGAAGGTGACAAAGATTACGTCAAAGTGATACAGCAGAAAACAAACTTGTTCCTGAACTATAAATTGCAGAGTTTCGGTGGCAAACTACCGGCAAAGAATATTGAATGAGAGGATACTTTTTATTTGAAGTATGAGCACAAAGTCAACTTTTAGGCTATGGACTTTTTGGAAACTACATGCTTAAATACATAGACTTTCGATATCAGTCTCTACGCTCTACCTGACTTGATTATGTAAACAAAGCCAGAGAGAAAAGGGAGAGAATTTGTCAAAGGAGAAAAAGTGTAGCTTTGAATCACCTCGAAAAATTTGCATAATCTCTTCAGCATTTTAGCTTCCTTTGTGCATATAGACTTTTTTCTCTCTCTCCCTAATTTTTCTTGGTAATTAACAGAAAATCCCATTTCATTTCTGTTGACAAGCATGGATAGCGGGTGGAGATGGATTGGGAAAAATGGAATTTCTCTCTCTCTCTCTCTCTCCCTCCGCTTTTTTTATCAGATTTAAGTGAGATGGTTCATGTCATCCGCTTTACTTGTATATTCGTTCCGCTCTCTGGTTAAAATTCGGATCTAATGCATCTTCTTCTGTGTGCGTGGTGTGTGGTGACATGCGACAAGTCAGGAGACAGAGAGAGGGAGGAAGTTGAAAAAGAGTGAAAATTTTCTAGTGTATTTTTATGTGTATCTGGCTTTGGCACACTCTCAAGAATTTCCACAAGTTGAAACGGAAGGGAAATTTAAGCTTTTACTTATTTCATTTGATGCATGTACTAAAGTCAACGTTTGTTTGAGATGATGATTTTCGTAAAGTGAAGTGAAAAGCCTTTTTTTCTTTACATGTTGTATTTACAAGTTGGAGTCAAGCAACCGTGAAATTGGTCTCTTGTCTCGGTTGTTCTCACAAAAACATAAGAGCTCGGTAATACAGCGAGGGAAAGAAGGAGCTAGACCGAGAGCCCAACCACAAACAAAAACAATAATAATAATTTATAAGGGAGGCACATGAGGTGATACACGTGCGCCTCCCTCAGAGGGGAGCCAAAATAACAACTTTATTTTGAAGTGCGAAATCGTAAAAACTCAGATTAAACTGGGGTTTAACTGTCGCCTTTAAAAAAGAATAAATTTTACAATTCGGAATCGTAAAAAATATGGGCATGTACATCTTGTAAACTCAGTTTCCTCTTTAAACTTTTCAAATGATAAAAATGAATACATCACCTCTCAAGAGTTTTCCTTGTGCCGTAAACTTGGATATCATTACTGCGCGATATACAATGCCATTCCGAAATATAAAAAATACCATGAATGAATTGGATTAGAAAGAGGAGGTGGAGTGGTACGTGTATGTGAATTTCGTGGTGATGTCTAATGTTTCCCGTTTTCATGATGCCAGATAAAAGAGTGAAATTTATAAATGAGAGCGCACACAAACAAAAGGTAATTAACACAAGAGGAGCTCAGAGAGTGAGAAAGGGAGAAAATATACGACTTAAGCTTATATAGTCAGCACAAAAAATTACTCGAAAATTATTCTCTCCGTCACATAAAAGAATAGAGTCAGCATTTTACTCCTTTTCCCAAGCCATATACTAGCGTTTGTGGTGAACAATGTCTAAATACTAAAGCCCTGTATGCCTGAGTGAGAGAGAGAGAGAGAGATCTCATCATAAAGAAAGAATTTTCTTTTCCTTTTGGTGTCGTAATAGTCCTAATGAGAAATAATAATAACGCCTAATTCCTTTGCCACGAGAATATATTAAAAGAGCTCATGAAAAGGATATGGCTTTTTTTTGCAGCTCTCACTGTAACATAACTGTAATTGATGAGAATAATAATCGTATCGTCGTAAGTAATAATAACATCAACAAATAAAAAAACATGTACACAAAGTATGTTGTTGTGTAGAGGCGAGTTGCTGTAAGAGTTGAAAACAATGTAGGTATACTTTCACAATGTGCTTTTCGTATCACACCATCTCCATCATTATTACAATAAATCCATATAAATCCCCCGCAATTATTCTCCATGTCCTCCTAAATCTTTTCATGTATTACAAAAGCGGGACCGGTCATGAATAAAGTACCTTTGCTCTACATGTTTAATCATCGTTTCATTTAAATAGCTCTTTTCCACGTGAAACGAAATAGGTAGTTGCATATCTATCTCCTCGGAACCTTCTTTACGCACACCCCCAAATTCCCAAAAGGAAATTCCTGGCACGACGAGAGAGCAAACACGACAAGACACTTTATTCCTTCGACATTATAATAATAATAAAGTGATTGTGTGACGATGTTGAAGATGCCCTTTTTTACAGAGGGCTGAGTGTAAGCTTGTTGTTGTAACTATTTGTCTAGAGAATAAAAAAGAGTTAAAGCCTCTTGAATAAAATATGCAAATGATGATTACGGAAAAAGTTTATGATGATGATGATGATTATGGCAGTGGTGTCCTGTCAGTCTTGTATACACTTTTTGTAAAGCTCATCCCAAAAAAATATGTAATATGATTGATGGGTAATAATAGAAAATTGGAGATAAGAGAGTTGAAATCGAAATATGTCCATGACGGAGATTTTTTTTCAAGTTCAGCAAGAGATACAAACGCAACACCATATCCTGAAACATCTTTGGTCTGGACATGGACAAGGTTCTGGCTGGAGAATAGGCAATTGATCACATCCTAATTACACGGTCAATGGACCATGCACCCCCATGTCAACGACTTGGAATGGACAATAATAATAAATATTTGACAGTTTCAAATGAACTCGTAGAGTTGCAATTGAATGCCTTCATTGTAACTTGACATTTTGATCAGTCATTGCCAGTGTTGGGGAGGAACAAGGAACAATATACATAGCTGTGTGTGTGTGTGATTGTGTCGAGTGTGAACAACCCCTTCTCCCGTGTATGGAGACATTATGTTAAAAATGATAATTACCGTGATCAAAGTTAAGCCTCTCTTTACCCTAATGACGTTCTTGCCTCCTCTTCACTCAACGACGTATTTCCTGCTCTTATTTAAATGAAACTGTCCAGTTCAAACGAGGATCGAATGCGCCATGTTTTGTGTGGAAGAGGATGTGCAGTTTCAAGTCCATCTTTGAAACTGCACGCCTACAGCCCTTTTTTTCCATGTCCAAAATGTACTCGCCAACTAATTAAATGCAATATTAATAAACCTGCTTTTAACACAGAAAATCTCGTCGTGCCGCCTTGTTTAATATTCCATAAAAAATATATATCTGTCGTATCTACACAAACAGGGCCATTCTCTTCCTTTGGAATGAAGGCAACCTTTACAACAATATGTTGCATTACATTTTTTTCCTCTTTGAAAAGCCGAAGGAAGATATATGATGGCGTCTGCTCGTCGAGTTTACCATAATTAGCTAAAAGCAAGAGAAATATAAAAAAGGGTTCTTCTTTTTCCCATCTTGCGCCTCTCCATTACAATTTCAAAGTGCAACCGTATTTATGTTCATGTTTTTAAAATGCTAAAGGTACATATAAATATTTTGCCTCTGTTTTAGGAATGATTTTTACAAAATTAATACGCCATACATCCTCCCACCATTTTGTAGAATGAGCCTTATTTGAGCCTTAAAATTCCAATCTACGGCATACAAATCTTTTAGAATGCAAAAAAATGTTCTAAAGGATTGCCATTTTGGTTATCTTTTACCTCCTCTTCGCTTCTTTGAAATCTTTTTAGAGAAAAGATATAAATTAGCTTGTCTCAATATTTTATTGGTGTCGTCTCCCATTCCGACTTTCGAATCTTCTACGAATAAATTGTACATATCCTACACAAGAATCAAGCCATAGAGGGCGAATGAGAGTAAAAATGTCAAAAAATCATAAAAATTATTGACTCGTTCACATTTTTCTTGAGAAAAAGATATACGTCTTACGCTAAACATTTTTATGGATCTTGTTTATGACGGTGATAACTGCCTTCTCAACATGAAGGCTACACTACTACAAAAATATTTTAAAGATGTGGAGAACGGTTCAAGTCAAAGGCTCATCACGATTTCAAGAAATATTTAGAATTTGAAATAAACACACTTATTATTTAGCTTAAAGGTTTTTCGCGTGAAATGAGCCCCTCCATCCACGGACAAATCTTTCTCTGGTTTGGAACGACACGTGTCTCTAAATACGAGTCAATCTGTGCTGAAATCTGAGTTAAAAAAACTGAAAGATCTTTTGGGAAAAAAGTTTGGGAATGCTGAAGAAAATTTGTTTTATCACTGCATCGCTAATAGTTGGCTACATACATATATAATTTGCAGTGGCAATACATTTAAAAAGACAATTTCTGGAAATGATCAGAATGTTTACCAGAGTGTAATGATACTATTAGCTTTAAACGATAACCATCATAATATGCAGGAGATATGCAATTGAAATTTTTCAATTTCACAGTCCATAATTGACAAAAATATGTACCTACGTAGTATTTGGAAGGATAAAGTATAACAACTTTATTTGATTTTGTAGGTTTTTTTGCATAAAGGTATATAAAACGTTAAAGTGTTGAAATCCTCAAGATAACATTATCGAATCTCTCCGTATAAAGATTTTTAAATTTAGCTTTGTGTAGGACGTAATAAATGTAACTTAAAAATTTTACTATTACTTTATCGGAGATTCTGATTCATGACAAATCCATGTAGAATGTATCCTAACAAATGCTCTTATTTATAAAAAGTGATGAGATCATTATTATAATGCCAAACATTTTTTCATACATGGCCATTCATTATGGATATGAAATAGTCATAAGGTCAGAAGGATTTGGAGGAAACTAATAAAATTACAAAATGTATGGCTATTTTTGCTCATAAATTTTAAATCCACTTATATTTTCACACATTTTCCTGTTTTTCCAACGAAAGAAAATGTTTTCATACGTTGAATTCGTCACATTCTGGTGTGTCACTCACTTTGTCCCTCTCGCCATCGTTAACCCAAGTCTTCACAAATATTTAATGAGTGACTCAGCCGTATACAACTCTGCGGTGTTGTGCAATCACGCAGGAAAATGAAATTGTACAGGACAGACAGATGGGACGACATAGTCTTAGAGTAAGCAAACTGTAAAACAATATTAAACTCTGGGACGATGACAAGAGGCAGGATACTTTTGGACAGGGAGAAGCACTGAAATAGTGCTGAAAAAATGAAGATGGACACCTCATGAAATAAACAAAGTTTGGAATAAATGCGACGCAGATGCGAATAAAATCCGCTGCAAAGGCTTCGCAGGAGAAAGAACAACGGAACTATGTGAAGAAACACAAGGTTCCGATTATGCAATCAAGTTGAACCCTAGTATATACATAGCAATGCTGATTTTCATGCCTAACATTTGCATCTATTATTTCTCTCTCCTTCCGCTAAAAACAAAAGAATCACATTTTTGCTTAATGGAGTCCTCTTTTTCTCTCGCCTTGATCAGGATGAAGGATGAAGATTGCTGCGATCAGCGAAAAAAAGTCATCATAATGATCATGATCACCAGTGGACACGGTGGAGGAACGCAGCTGTGTCAAAACGTTTAAAAAAGCACTTTGAATGCATACATGCATAAAAATATTTTTCATATTGAGCTATAGGGATATTAAGCTTGACATCACATTCCTACGAAGCATGGTGAGTTGTAAAAGTGTGAAAACCAGTTTGTTATTGGACACATGCACAGAGGCGAGCAGAGATGATGATGGGAATGCAATGTGAAGGGATTTTTTTTCAAGAAAAAGCCGATAAATGCCCATTCAATTTGAAATACATGCATATAATTTTTCATCATAACTTTGAGTCTTTTATATGCGTTTTCCTATTATAAGGTGTGTATTACCACTGGCTTGTCTGCGAGAGTGCCAGTCAACGGAGTCAAGACGAAAGTCATAAGATAGCAAAAATATACGTAATGATCATGACTGTCAGTTAGTAGATACGGGGTTGGAAATTCTTTTGCACCAGCAAAGAGAGAGAGGGGTGAATTCGTTAACGACAAAATGTATGCAGCGAAAACTAAAGTACAAGCGCAAAACTGTTCAGTCAGGTACAGAAAGGTTATCTCGCAAATGGAGGAAACGATTTTATATGAGCAGGAGGGAAAGAAATTTCCATACACGACAAAATACTTTAAAGGAAGGGGATGGATGGTGATGGGGATGAACGCAAAGTGTGAGATAGATGCCTTGTGGCGCTGCTGCCACATGATCATCACCATCATTTTCCTCTCTTGTCTCTCTTGATGGGATGGCATCCTGGCAAAATGGTTGTTTATTGAAGTCGCACCTCTTTTCACGATTCACATCAGATGTATTTATGCATATTCAAACAGCACCAGATAATCAGTGATGGTAATAAATGCAAGTATACAAAGTGCGGTGTGGTGGGATCTTTTGTCAGATGAGACACGGTAAAACGTTCTCTGTTGTTGCCCATTTTTTTCTGAGCAAAGAGATTTTCCTGATATCAAAAATGGTTTTCAAGTGAAAAATAATAGTCAATTTTTTTCTTACATGGCCCAAAACTCTTTGATTCAATATGCATATTCATGCGAAAAAGAGGTTCTAATGAGCCTCTTAAATTTTACAAAGAGGTGGAGGACTGCCTTACATTACGAAGTATTGGCAGGCACGCAAAGTAATAAATAAAAGGAAGAACAGAAAATACATTATTATTTCTGTAAATCATGCAAGGCCATTTTATATGAAAAGTGTTTTCTCTCCCCTTTTCGCTAGTCAGTAGTTCAGTTCCGAGAATTATAGGTAGCGGGGAGCCAAAGTGGCTACTACCTACATTAAATGTACCTGAAAGAGGAGGGCATTCGTAACGACAACGAAAGACCGGCTACATGAACCAGTTGCATACGTAATTAGGTACGTGTAGAAGGTAATTAAGAGGTTTTACCCTGGGTGCAGGGACAATGTGACATGTCGGCAGAACCTCCTCCAGCTCCTTGTGATACGGAGCTTGCACTGCCCCCATTGTTTCCGGCTAGTATGACATTGTCAATGAGATCCTGGTCCTCTTGGCTGTTCTGTGGACGAGCCTCCCGTCGGAAACGGAGCATCGGATGATCCGTCCCATCGTCACTGATAAACTCACTGAAAACACCCGAGCCAACTGAACTCACACCGCCACCACCGGCACGATAAAATCTAACATTATTTTCTACTATTTTATTACTAAGCTTATGTAAAGGAGTGGAAGTAGGACTGGCTGTAGAAGTAAAGAAACTGTCCGAGGCAAAGTGACCACCTCTACTGTCTAGTATTGACGAGGAGGACGAGAGTATTAGCAATAGCTGGCCTTCCACTTGGCTCAGTCTTTGTTCCAGATTGTACACGCGCTGGCCCAACAGGCCTACAACGGAGAGGATGACCACCCACAAGACCAGTCGAGCTACTGAGGAGATCCTGCTGGATGTCCCACCGCCTCTGTAGTATCTTCTAGAGTAGATTTCACCGAGAGTATCCCCATCTCCCCCTCCGTCCATCCGACAGTTTGCCCCGCTACCCCAAAGATAACTCACGACCTGGTGCGGGTAGTAGTAGTAACCTGAGTATTGTTTCTCGTCGAGATTTGCCTCGTCGTTATTTTGGGACGACGGAGGCTTATTGCCATCTTCTACTCCGCCACCTCCTAATCCCTTCTCCGACTTCTCATTCATTGTCTCGTCTTCAGCGTGGTTTGCACAACGGACGGTTACATAATTCGTACAAGTTTGTCAAAATCGAAACACACCATCGAAACCAATGGCGAATGTAGTGACCCGCCCAAGAACTGTCACATTGTCACTGTACAAGCGTCAACCACAGACTCTGGTAATTTGTCTACGGATTACAAGATTCACATATTTTCCCACTGTGTCCTTATCCCTCAATTATGCTGCTGCTGCTGGACAACTTTACATTCATGACAAACGGAAAAATACCTTGGGGCTATGTATGTGTGCCACAATGCTATCTCTCTCTCTGTATTGAGTATTTTCTCTGGGTAAAGTAGGGTGGGAAAAAAGGGTTTCCCTTCTGCGGAAGCAATACAGCAGAGAATAACGAATTTCACAATCACTTTTTATATGTATTTTTAAAGATCCCTTCAGATTTTTCCTACAATACAATGCTCATGTATTTTTATTATCAGATTCATCTTCATCGTCTTCATATGTATGTACAAAAATGCGTGTATTCCGTTTTAAAACGTAAAAAGCTTCTTCTTCTTCTTCTTTAGCTCGTGGCTACTACTTTTTTCCCCTGCGCTCCATGCAACAATGCAATGTCTCAATTGTTGTTGTTATTATTGCCTCACTTTGCTTGCCTTCACCCTGTCTTCTCAAACAAATTCCATTCTCCCCACGAAACTCACGAAAAGAGTTTGAGAAGACCGAGCAAGAGATGTAAAGGAAAAAGATGAGAGAGCAACTGGCTTGGCCAACAAACACGTCTCAACTGACTCTATTTTCCCGTCTTCCACTTCCACAAAAATCATCCTGCCAAGGCAAGACTACAACAGTGAGAGACTTAAGCTTTGAGTCTCGGTTTACACAGTTTTTCCACTCTCTCTCTCTCTCTCACTCTTTCGAGTGGTAAAGCTTGAGGAGAAGAGAAAAAATGATGATGTAGCCTAGCTTAGCGCTGTAAATGATAATGTACTTGTGTGAGCTTGAAAGACGAGAGAGAGAGAGAATCTCTCAGCTCTGAAACTTTGTGCGTTTGAGGTTGATGTAACTTGGGAAGATGAGAGAGGAGAAAGGATACCCTTGGCTTTAGTCTAACTTCATCATTCCAGTCATACGATGGCTCTGATCACTTTTTAAGCTTTGAAACTTCACAAAATAAGTAAGATCCAATCTCACATTAACGACCGTAAGCAAAGTCAGAGCAAACATTAGAGAAGGTTGTATTGAACCCATGTCCTTTTTTATCGCTACAAGGAATCCACACCAATATCGTCCTATTCACAGGGAGGTAATAATGATGACGACGATGATGTTCATCATTTTCATAGTTAAACCACGGCAATCATCATTGTTAAAATGTGTGAGAGTGTGTACATATGGAAAAAAGTGTAAGTGGTTTTTGCTGGCTTTAGCTTTGGTTTACCAGAAAAGAAGGACCAGTTCCAATACCACCACTTTTTTGCTTCACTTCAAGCCTTGAAACCACAAAGAGCCAACCTTTTTTCCCTTCCTCTCTCTGGCTCTGTCTCTTCTCAGTTTTTCACTATCTCCACCAAAAAACTGTTTTTTACTACTACATAGTTCCATTCTGATTCAGTCGGAATGAGTGGAGATGTGAGAAAGAGATGCTACTTTTTGGAGAGAAACTGTGCTTTTGCTTTGTTGGCTTTTATGTTCAGTTAGAGAAAAATGAGGCAACCCCTCCCGACGTGAATTCGTCATTTACAGAAAAGGAATCTTTTTCACAAATACAAGTATATATACGTTCGTTTTAGGAGGGAAGAAAATCCTCTCTCCTCTCTCACATCTCTCACACGCAGTGAAACAACTCTGAAACACAATTATTATTTCTATCTCGGATCCACATCTTTTTTTCTCCCTTTTTATTTTCCCATTTGAATATCTATCGCTCCACCATTTAGCTGAAGGTTGGAGGGCACATAATAACAACAAAAAAGAAATCCCTTTTTATCAGCTTTTATTATTATTCGATGGTGTTGTCGTTGTCACTTTAATACACTTTTCCCCTGTCCTTCTCACAAAAGTCGGGTACTCCCTACAGGCCCTGTGCCAAGCTACAAAGGCAAACTACTTATGTATAATATTCCCTGCAACGAGAGCAAATAAAAATGTTCACTCACATTCTTCCCTGAGATCAAACTGATCAAACTCACACTTTCAGGGAGATAGAGGAGAAAAAAAGTCGTAATAGTAATTGTTCTTGTTACTCGGCTCTTTCAAAATGTAACTTATGAAAAACGGGAGACACGACCAAAAATTCCCCTGTCTACTTTGGTTTTGAGTTACGCCTTACCCCACATCAGTGTAACCTCCACTCAAAGGGAATATTTTATTAGTTTGTCGAAGGCCCTTCAAAATACCACCAAAGTTGACTTTGATGGTGACATGGAGAAAAGGCAGAGTCTAGACTGGAAAAAGAGAATATCTATATATGCGGTCGTGTGGAGATATTTTTTCCTTTTTCTCCCTCGCACTCGCGCTGGACATCATGTGTTTTTCTGCTGAGTAACCTACCTACAGGCTATTGACATGTACCTACGTAGTGTTTATGTAAGTAAAACGGAAGGAAGGCTGATTGCACTATTTTGTACCTTTCATTATTATTACCCATTTTATATAAGTCAGGGGAAGGGAAATAAGCCATCCATCCACTTGTAATTTCCAGATAGGAAAGAAAGAAATAGCTCGCTTTTCAGCTTGAACTCTCTGCCTGTGGTCTTCTTTTTTCCCTTTTGGAATAAAAAAGCAACAGTATGAAATAATACCTAGTTGTTTGTTATTTTATTACACGAGAGAGGACTTTTCCATGTAGAAAACACTTTATCCACATTCTCCAATCCATGTCGTTCCCATAAGCCAAACCGCTTTGCATATTATTTTTCACGAGCTTAATATTTCTCTCTCTTTCTTCCAGCGACTCTGCCTTTTACTTGAGAAATATGTTTCTCTACTCTACGGGCTACTACATATGTATGTACATACATGTACACCTTATTTCCATCCAAGTTTTTTTCCTCTTCATTTCTATGCGTCAAGTATGTCACCTTTTTATCAGGAAAACTATGCCTGTATTTTTCATGTGAGTGTACACCTATTTTGTGTATGGCATTGCCCAAGGCATACAATTTCCTTTTCCTCCAAAAAAACTGAAAAACTGAAATAAATTTGAGCTTTACGAACTCTGCTCTCTTGTGTCGCTTGTAGTGTCGCATGCCATTTTATTTATTTCTTCTTTCCTCCTCATGTACAAAACTTCTAAAGTCGTATCAAATGACAAGTGGAGGAAAATGGACCCCACATTAAACTTTATTCACACTCTGGCATATGCCCACAAACTATATAGTCTTTTCCTTGTCTTTCCATGAATATTCAAACTAAGAGAGGAGAAATGAAATGAAAAGTGATTTTCTTCTATGGCTCAGTCATTTTTTTCCATTATGATTATTACAACGATACTTACATGCACGACGGCACGGATATTGTATAGGTATGTGTAGTAGTTTGCAGTGTATTACATGGCACGGAAAAGTCTTTCTCCTTAAGCTCTGTGGGGAGAAAAAAAAGTTGGCTTTGACAAAAGTCAAAAGTCTCTCCCTCTCTTCTAATAATCCGTAAGGAATATTGTAATAGGTCTCCGTTTCGCAAAAAAAAAGTAAAAAAACTGGTCACATTTCGAGAGATTGGACTTTTCTCCTTGCACAGGCTTCGGGCGACACAAAAAATACACTCATTCAATACAATATTATAGCATAATTGCGCACTCATATAAGGACATTTTTCCCAACTGTATTTTTTATGGGACTCGAAAAAGGAGAAGAGAAAATGAGCTCACGCATCAAAAAAGTCACTCTTTCTCAGGGTATTCTTCAAGAAAAGGGCAATCAAGATATACACGTATATTTTTCAAAGACATTTTGCGTACATTGTGCGTACACGCACCAGATTGCGTAGCGTAAAATAATTTATGCATGATTCTTGTCACAGATAAAGAGAAATTGTTGGGGACCTGGCCAAAGGAAAATAAAAGCGACAGGGCTGCAGTATAAAATGTCCTTTGATTATTATTATATTGAAAATAATATGGCGTTTTGTGGCTTCTGCTGGAGAGCTACCAGCAGCATGCCCAAACTTGATGCCATTTTTCTCTCAACTGCGGCTCCAACGACCCGTGCTTTAGGTCCGCGTCGCATGACATGGCCACTCTCAAAAAATGCTTTACGATACATGTATATTTTATTTAGTTTCAAAATGTTCAAAGTTTGCCATGTCCCTTGAGGAATTACGCATGGTAAAAAGAATTTTTTTTGGAGAATGCCATGTGCCGTGCCACAGAGACGATATAATTTATCAAAGTGAAAAATGTAGTAGTACTCTGTCGAGTCTGCAAAAAAGGAATGCGATTACAACGACTTTGATTATAATATGCATGCATACTTTTGCCCTTGTGCGTTTTTTATTCACAAACTTTTCTTTTATATTGGGTGATTAACATTAACATTGAGTACTTTGGTATAATGCAGTTGGAGAAAAAGGTAAACAAAGGTTGCAAGAAATCAACAACAACGCTATCTTAATATAAGAATATTTTGAGCTTTAAACAATTGATTGTTTTTTTGGTCTGATGACTTACTCGAGCTAACTACAAGCCCCATTCATTACATACACTTTACACCTTTGAAAGTTGATGTGATTGCTGAGATTGAATGAGGTGTTTGTTGACAGGCTGAAGCTTAGTGAAGCTAATGCTTGGCATGGCATAAGTTTGGATGTATTGTACACTTGGCTGAGCGACTGTACCTGAAGGCTTGGGGGACTGGAGAGCTGGCGAGTGACAGAGGGCCACTAATTGCTGGTCTTTGGACCATGGTGGCTTGTTGTAGATAGTACGGAGCAGAGGCTGCAGTGGCTTGGTGAATTGGACCACGAATGGCAACCGGTGAGACGGAGGAAGCAGCAGCTTGCTGCCGCTGCTGGTGGAAAGGAGCTGGAGCTCTGAGAGCTTGGAGTTGCTGGATGTTGTGGAGTGAAAGTGGATTATGAGCAACGCTGCCGGATGCCTGAGGGCGGAAGGAGACATATTGGGGCACGTTCATTGAGAAAGAGCCTAGCGGACTTCCACCCCTTTGACCAGGTGGTCCGTAGGTGCTAGCTGGCGGGCCAGACTCGGCTGGTGGGGAAGAGGAAGAGCCGTCACCAGATCCGGAGGAAAGCGTGAAGGCATTTCCAGAAGCTGTAGCGAAACTGGTGAGTCCAGTTAGGGGAATCGCATATCCTCCACCGAGAACGACCGCCGGACCGGTGTATGTAACGGGCCCATTGACTCCCACCGTAGGATTCAGATAAGATGTGTATTGCGTTTGGAATTGTACCTAAAAATAAGTATATTTAAATTAACAACCTGAAAAATTGGCAAACTTTCAATGTTCACTTCGGTTATTATTTCAGTCAAAGTATTTGAGGAAAGTGCGAACCGGTGCGATCTTGGGTTGCCCCTGAGCGCTTTGGCTGTACCCTTGTACATGGCCTATCGACAAAGCAGGTTCGCTGTGGGTGTTGTAAGTCGTGGTCTTGGTCACCTACGAAAGGAGTAATACAATAATTTGTATCTAAAGCTAGCTTTTACTCAACTATCATTTATAAAATGTTTAAAGTCGTCCACTTCTTACCACAGGAGTGATGGTTTTTGTAACTGCAACTGTCTCAACGTTCCTGATGGCAGCGGCAGGGATAGATTTTGAGTAACTTGCTGGGGAACTTGGGGGACCGTAAACTGGGGATTTGGCTGTACCCTTGCACATGGCCTATCGACAAGGCAGGTTCGCTGTGGGTGTTGTAAGTCGTGGTCTTGGTCACCTACGAAAGGAGTAATTCAATAATTTGTATCGAAAGTTAGCTTTTACTCAACTATCATTTATAAATGTTTAAAGTCGTCCACTTCTTACCACAGGAGTGATGGTTTTCGTCACTGCAACTGTCTCAACGTTCCTGATGGCAGCGGCAGGGATAGATTTTGAGTAACTTGCTGGGGAACTTGGGGGACCGTAAACTGGGGCAGGTTCTTTGTCCGCCGATGAGGAGGGAGGCGGACCGTAGCTATCCACAACCCCACGCTTCACATTATTTGAAGCCTCTGAGGTTTCCAGATCTTTCGCATCTTCTCGGGCTACGGAAGCACCTAAAGAAGTATGAAAAAGTCCGTTTTGTACAAAATCGTAGAAACACTGGATTTTCTAAATCTGTTATTTTTTAAAATCTATATAAAGCACAAACCGATAAGTAAACAGAACACAACGGTTTTCCCCAACATAGTTTTATAGTTTTCCGAGTTCACTAAAAATAAAAATTATAAGTTTTCTGACTTTTTCAAAATCACATTTTCCACAAAAAAAAGAGTCTTCGTTTCCATTACCTTTTTCCCTTCCGTCCGTCCAACAGTCTGAACAATAAATGTTCTCAAGTATTCAACATTAGTTCCTTTTTATCTCGATTACATAAGATCAAAGCAGTTAGCCATTTATGCCATTTAATCTTGCCAATAATATTATTGCCATCATAATCAACGAGCATCCATTTAGAAAACATATATAGTCATCAGCTCAATTATCATTCCCCTCGTCGAACCCTTTTATTTCAAATCAAAAGGGTCTTCCTACTATAAGCCTCTTCCTTCCTCCTTTATTTTCCTCCTCATCGAGTCAACTTCATTTGCTTTGTTGTCTTGCAAGTCTTCGCCAAAAAACAATGAGGAACCAAATGCAATCTTAGACAGTCGCAGCAAAAAAAAAGAGTAACAACGTACCCATGACATACCCCTATCTCTGAATATATGTACTTATCTGCTGAACTCCATTCTGATCAGGATCTCTTCTAACGTAACAACAATCAACCCTGCAATTTTGAAGATAGCAAATCCACCTCGTCATAAAGTCAAGCATACAAATCCAAATTTCCATAAAATGCTCACAATCACATGAAGGGGGAAGGTGCATAATTGCTCATTGTTCCATTTCTCATCAAACTTTGAATAATGATGTAGCATATATTCTTGACTGCTTCTTCAAAATAACGACAATTTTTTGCAAATGTAAATTATAAATGCTGGGAAATGCCAAAATCGTACACACCGCAATGACCGCATGCATGTGCTGCATGCCTTTCATCCTTATTTGACCACCCACCCACTCTGAAAAAGTATACAAGTAACTTTAGAACTTCACACTATTGAACTTTATTATTACGCATTTTTTTATCCATCTTTACTTGATTCGTTCGGTCGTGTCGGTCATCAAGTGCGAATATATGTATAATAACATAAGAAACTGCGACTTGAGAATCTAACATAGCAGCTTTCACTTTTACTTTATATTGACAGAAAAAAATACATACTGGTGCAAATATGACATTGCAAGTTTGCTTACCATCTCACATTTCCGGTCTGACCATTTTGCTCAATTTTTTTCATAAAGAGGGGGAGATGAATAGTATAGGTACTTCTCATCTTTCTTACATAATAGTTTTCGTTGCGACTCACATGACAGTCGAAGCCTTTTTTTGACGAAATGATTGCACAGTGCGCTTATTTAATCGTGTGTGTGAGAGGAGGTGGACCACAGCATTTACTCAATTAGGGATAAACAGTTTTGCGCAAGTAAAAATACCATCCATTACATAAA
>JAHZMY010000908.1:0-21105 GCA_027743915.1 Seira sanloemensis
TTTATGATGTTCGTATAGATGCTCGCAAAGTGCCTTCAAATCAAGCATTGGCTTCTCTGGGCAAAAAATACACTCCATGTCTTTGGGATGTTTTGACCGTTTCATGCAGTGCCAAACGAGTCCTTTGTAACTTCCAAATGTTCGCCTATATTCTTCGTGTCGACATTGGCTACAAGTATACGGATTTTCAACTTCAGGATGATTACGAAGATGATTCTGGAGCTCATTGAAATTCACCGTCTCTAAGCATATGTCGCAATGCCACCGTTTTGTTGTTCGCTTCACTTTCGGCTTTTTTACACAACGTCGTTTTTTGGGCCCCATCATCGGTTTAGGACTAGGAGGCGTTGTGTCAGCTTCAGAAGCTACCTTCTGCAAGTCAATTGAAACTTTCTTTCTGCCAACTGCCATCCTTTTGAGCTTTGTTAGCCGCTTCCTTTTCATGGTCTTGATATTTTTTCCAGGAGTATAATCCGAACTAATTCGCAAAATAACCCCAAATTGAGCAAATACTTTTTGATGTATTTTACCACGTTTAATAAAGTGAAAGCAAAAGCTGATACCTTTCGTCGTCTGAGCGAGGTCGCCGCGGAGGTTTATTCTTCTTCTTTTCAGTATCATTGGCTTTCTTCAACTCGCGCTCCACATGCTCCACTTTCTGGTGTCTAGAACGCGTCCGTCCCGAAACGGTAGAGTGACCATATTCTTGCACCAAGTGTTCGTAGTATTGTACTTAAATCCGCTACTAGGTTTGACCTGTGTAAATAAAAAAGTACGTGGAGTAGCACGCTTTGGCAGTATCACTGCCTTATAAACCTGCTTAAAATTGCTTACTTACGTGTTGTATTCAGGGTCATCAGGGTTGACATTTTCAGGATGCTGTTCGTAAATTGAATCCATATCGTCATCAAAATTAGAATGACTACCGTCGTCAAAACTAAGGTCATCCGGCTGGTAGTCCGAATCCGAATCCATTTCAGTTTTTATCATAACGTCAACAGACACCTCCATCCCCTCGCTTTTCGTTCCCATCGCATTAGATGGTTCAGTCGTGTCGTTGTTTTCCCAACTATTCTGTTCCAAATTATAAGAACTTTTCTGTAGGAGTTTCCGCTTCATCAGTGCTGTACCGGCAAGCTTCAATGATTGACGACTAATAACTTCTTGAACCAATTTTTGTCGTAGAGCAGCAACATCATATCCGCAATTCTCAAGCTTGTGAAGTCGTAGTTGCAAGCCATCATCAATGGAACGTTCCAAAACTGTTAGAAAGAAAAGCAGAATCGGATTATTTTGCCCTTTAAGGATACATAAGCAAATCATACTAATATAGTTTAATTATAAAATTCACTAATAACCTACATCCTTGACGAAGTAATGAGTGGAAGGTTGAAACGATTCTCGAGCCCCTGGTTATGTCCGCGTCGGGTACATTCTCATTAAAATTTACGACGCCAACTTCTTTATCAATATCATGGACGGACCTTCGATCAACCGAGTATCTTTGAATGATACCTTTCACCTCATTCAGGGTATTGATTATCAGTAGCTGGACAGCTTCCAGTTGAAGATGCATATCGTAAATTTTGCACACGTGGAACCGGCAGACGCTGCACAAAAGTAGTTCACCATCGTTGCACGCTTTTGTTATGCACTCCTTCAGGTCCTCACTCTCCTCCACGGATGATCCATGCTGACCATGGTCCAAAATATACGTTAGAAAGGTCTTTAACTTCGGCGAAGGAACTTTTTCAGTTGCAACTGGGGGTCTTCCTTTACGTCCCGGCCGTCTTGCGTTGTTTAAGCAAATGAAACAAACATTTAAAAGTTTATCGGTCATGGTCCTGGTTTTAAACGACTGTCATGCCCATGTAGCTTTTCCACCGCAAATAATTATAAAGTGATATCAGTGATAAGGTAGAACTTTCACTTTTATCCGAGATTATTTTTTGGCTTAACTCGAAGGGGACCATCAAAACAAGACAGACGAGGCAGCTGAGCCTGAGCCGATCAATGCAAGAGCAAGTAGCAGTGTGTTTTTGTGGCTTTGTTGCTTTTCTCGGCTTGTTGCGGTCATAGGAATTTTAATCATGAATCATGATGCTGGACAAAACGAAGTTAGTTCTTTATCATGCGCTCTGATACATGCAGCATTGTTACTACATAACACCGCCACCACCTTTTTCAATTTGCGTGAAGGATTACCGTTTTTATTTCAAAATGTAAATGAAGTAAGGTAAAATGATAGATTGTTCGACAATTCATAATTAGTTAAACTTTATGACATTTACATTTTATTGGACATACCTAATTTATATTAAAAAAAAGCAAGAGATCTGCAAAATACATATCATAGTGTACACTGCACGTTCATTTAAAAATCATTTAAACACGTAAAAATTTAATAGTATGTATATCATTTTCAAATTGAATTAGAGGCAATAATTAAGTAAAAATCGTCAAGTTGTATAAAATACTTCTTATGAGAATACAATACAATCAGTTGGACTCATTAAAAACTAACTGACATGCATTTATCAATACTTAAACAATATTTTTTACGATTCAGAGCTGACAGCCGAGTCAAAATAGGTTCTGAATATTACTGCCTTCATTTAGCATAATATCATTTTCAACTTTCATCTTTTCGACTACGTCGTCGCTGCGAAAGTTCTCTTGGTTATATTGCACAATATTAGCAGCGCCACTGGTAGCATGAGTCTTATCACTCGTGCTGGGAACGGCATTTTTATTTTTGCTGGCAGATTCTAAAACTTCCAGGCTTACCCCCACCAATGATTGAATGACGGGTGCTATTCCATGAGCTTTCCGTCGGTGAGAGCTTAAGGAGTTCCTCGTACTATACGCCAAATTACAAACTTCACAGACATATGGGGTCTCCTTTGTATGGCATCGTTCGTGATCGTCGCGATATCGCTTAATGGTAAATGCTTTTGGACAGTACTGGCATTTAAACTTTTTCTCTCCATGCAGCTTCATGTGATTTTGAAGCGAATTTTTCGTTGCTCCAGTATAACTACAATCGGGACAGTTGTATTTAGCCTCGCCTATGTGCGCCTCCTCGTGAAGATCTCTCTTGTATTTACGTGTAAACTCCTTTTTACATGCAATAATGTTTGCGGGAAAGGTGGTAGCTTTTCACGTGATACGTCAACGCGCTCTCCTTTATTTCTTTCTCACAGTATTCACACTTAACGAGGGGCTGCTCAATATGAACTATATTTTCGTGCCGTTGCAGTCCGGCTAGATTTTTAAAAGTTTGTGGACAGAATGCGCATTGGTGCATAGTATCACTGTGCGCTACATTAATGTGGCTATTTAATTTCCCGCTGTCAATAAATGAACGAGGACAATGATCGCACATAAATGATTTCTCCTTGTGAATTTCTTGATGCTTCCTTTGAGAGATTGGATCATAAAACTCTTCTGTGCAATTTGGAAATGTGCATTTAATTTTGGGATGCGAAATGTTGTGATTTTCATAAAGATGCTGGCACAGTTCCTTACGCTCAAACATTGGCTTCTCTGGACAAAAAATACATTCCATGGCTCTGGGATGTTTGAGACTTTTCATGCAGTGCCATACGAGCCCTTTGTAACTACCAAATTTTCGTGCATATTTTGTTTCCTTACATTGTCCACACGAAAAAAAGCTTTCGAATTCAGGATGCATTCGAAGATGGTCATCCATTTCCTTACAAAAGATCTTTTCTAAGCATATGTCACAAGCCCATTTTTTAGTTGATTCGGGTCTTTTACGTTTTGCAAGACGAGGTCGGCCTAAAGGTCGTTTCGGGCCTATCGGGCTAGGATACGTTGGGGTTGGCTTTGTAGCATTTTTAATAACTTCCTTCGTCTCCTTTATTTTTAATTTTTTAATCTTCTTTGGCAGCTTCAACTTCTTCTTGGCTTGGAAATCATTTCCGGGTGTGTAATCCGAACTAATTCACAAACGAAGAGTAAAATGAGCACATTCGGCTTTTTACCACGTTTTAAGACATTAAGACATGAAAGCAAAAGCTGATACCTTTCGTCGTCTGAGCGAGGTCGCCGCGAAGGTTTATTCTTCTTCTTTTCAGTATCATTGGCTTTCTTCAACTCGCGCTCCACATGCTCCACTTTCCGGTGCCTAGATCTAGAACGCGTCCGTTCCGAAACGGTAGAACAGCCCAATTCTTCTACCAAGTGTTCGTAGTTTGTACTTAAATCCGCTACCAGGTTTGGCCTGTGTAAATAAAAGTACGTGAAATAAAATGCCGTGCCTTGCCTTGTAACCGTGTTTTAAAACTTACGCGCTGATATCAGGTTCAAGATTGACATTTTCGTGATGCCGTTCGCCAAAATTTGAATCTATGTCGTCATCAAGATTTGAATCTATGTCGTCGTCAAAGTCAAGGTCATCCGGCTGGTAGTCCGAATCCATTTCAGTTTTTATCACAACGCCAGCAGACACCTCCATCCCCTCGCTTTTCGTTCCCATCGCATTGGATGGTTCGATCGTGTCGTTGTTTTCCCAACTATTCTGTTCAAAATTATCAGATAGATTGATACTTTCTTGAAGGAATTTCCGTTTCCTCAGCGCTGTACCGGCATGCTTCAATGATTGACGACAAAGGCTTTCAGTCACTTTACGCCGTAGAGCCGCAACATCATATCCGCAATTCTCGAGCTTGCGAATCCGCAGTTGCAAGCCATCATCAATGGAACGTTTCAAAACTGTTCGAAAGAAAAACGAAAGCGGATTAATATCTGTCCATTTAACGACACGAATTATACAAATTGATGATATATGAAAAAAATAGAAATGAACACACATCCTTGACGAAGTAGTGAGTGAAAGTTGGAAATAATTCTTGAAGTTTTAGTGTTTCCGGTCAAATTAATATCGTATTCATTTTTCAGGAGAGTCTCAACTTCGGTGTTTTCAATCTTGAGGACCAACTTTCTTTCAAGCAATTTTTTTTGTACAACATCTTTCACCTCAATCAGTGAATTGATTATCAGTAGCTGGACAGCTTCCAGTTGAAGATGCATATCGTAAATTTTACACACGTGGAACCGGCAGACGCTGCACAAAAGTAGTTCACCATCGTTGCACGCTTTTGTTATGCACTCCTTCAGATCCTCTCGCTCACTCTCCTCCATGGATGCTCCATGGTCCAAAATATACGTTAGAAAGGTCTTTAACTTGGGCGAAGAAATTTTCTCAGTTGCAACTGGGGGTCTTCCTTTACGTCCCGGGTGTCTCGCGTTGTTTAAGCAAATAAAACAAACATTTAAAGTTTTCTCAGACATTTTGTGGCAAGACAGATCACTGTTACTACGTGCCAATGCAAAACTATTTTTCTTTCATCATCAAAGAAAATATAATTAGAAACTGTTAAACTTGTATGTAAAATGTACTTGGTCATTTCTCACACTGCACTGGCAATCTTCTGTTTTGACGCGATCTTCACTCTTCATCACAGAGACAGCTGAGCTGCGAATAGTGCCGATCCTCCTGTTCTGTCATTCCGCATGTGATATTGAAAAATCGCAGCGCTAACTTTTCACCTAATAAAAATGTTTTCAAGACAAACGGAAAGGGAGACGACATTATTAAGTTATAATTCCTAATTTTAGCTAAATACAGTCAATTTTACAACAAGTGGATAGTTTTACAGGCCATTTTTACATGGATCGCTTTTACTCTTAATCATATGGAATCGATAGGATAATGTAACTTCTACTCTGCTCGTTTTATTACCTATATACTTAACTGTGAGACAGCATTTCGTTAACTGCATTTTTGCAACTTATATAATTTTATAATCATATTCAATGGGAGCCTGACAGACTGAAATGGCAGAATAAATTGACCGTGTGGATGAATAATGTAATGTAACATTGTATGTATGTATATATGTATTTCAGATCACGTGGATGTCAACTAGGTAATTCGTTTGAAGTGGATGCAAATATGGACAAGGAAATTCAAGAATTGTCTGTCGTTGGAGCTGATCCGTTAGCAATGACCAACCATAAACTAATTATCGCCGGCCCAACAGTTCCGCTGCCCCCTGAAAGGATTGTAACAATTAAACCGACCAAATTCACGACAGAACCTTTAGATCTTCGCTGCGAATGGATGGAGTGCACTTTTCGAACCACCGTAATGCAAGTGTACATGGATCACGATTTCTTCCCACGTCCCAGCAGTTGAAGTGAAAATGTACGAGGCATCAGATATCGAGATTCTGCTTTTCTGCAGATGGCAGTCGTGCCCCTGGAAAACGGACAAGAAATCTGAAGATCTTCAAAGACACCTTTACCTTCACGCTTATCATACCAAGTTGAAATGCATCGGAACAAATACTCAGAATAGGGCAGGAATCAACGAGTGTAAAGCAGACTCTGGAAATAGGAATATTCTACCAGATTTAGCAGAAAATCTTGTCTGCGCTTGGAATAAATGTACATCAGACTTTTATTAATATTCAGTCATATTATGATCATATTCGAAATCATTGTGAAGACAATCCAAAAGGAAAAAATGTCCAAGGAGGGATACCTTGTCGCTGGACTGGGTGCAGTGGTTCGTTTGTCAACATTTGTAAACTAAAGGATCATATGAGGAGTCACACACAGGAGAAATTACTTGCCTGTCCTACTTGTGGAGGGCTGTTTTCCAACCGTACAAGATTTTTCGATCACTGCCGACGTCAAATTCTGGAGGCTGACGCGCTCAACTACGCCTGCAACGTTTGTATGAAAGCATTCTCAACGGCAAGGCTTCTAAGAGATCATATCCGGTCACACATCAATACTTACAAATGTCACAAATGTGAAATGTCATGTTCGTCACCGTCCGCTCTGAACGCCCACATCCTGTATCGCCACTCCAGTGAAAGAACTCATCCTTGTATGCACTGCTCTTACTCGGCAAAGACCTACGGTGACCTCATACGACACATCAAAATCCACAGCAAACCTGTATACCGTTGTGAAGAACCCAGTTGCACGTTTGAAGCCAAGTCTATGACGTCGTTGGCTCACCATTATGAAAAATCTCACGGACTTTTAGACTCTGCCAGATACGTGTGCCATATTTGTGATAAGCGATACAACAGAGGATACGATCTGACGAAGCATTTATTGAAGATCCACAAATTGCAGTTACCGAGCGGGCATACTCGATTCAGATACAAAATTCACAATGATGGATGCTACAGACTATTAACGTTAAGATACGAAAGTTTGGACATTGGCCCTGCTGGGGACGCTATGGATGACGGTGAGCAGGATTCTGATCAACCTGCAATGGCCACTGAAAATAAACCAGAAGTCGTCCTCCCGGAATAATTAAAATTAAACTAACTTTGTCGATTTTTTGATACTCGTTGGGCGTTTTTATTTTCAAACTCTTAATTGTTATGATTTTTATTTATGACACGATCTATATGTGTAGCGTATAAAATAACTCGGAACGATTTTATATTCTGGATTGATAACAATTTGTGTTTGAAACTTGTCTACGTATGATTTTTAAAGAATCAAAATGTCTTATTCGCATGTACTTTTTATCATTTTAGATTTTGCAACAATATATCCGAAAGATTAATTACTAATGTAATAAGCAAAGTAGTAGGTCATATTATCATTTACTTGTAAAGAATTTTTATGTACTCTGCGATTCTTATGCTTTTGGTTTGTGAAAACGGATTATAAAAATGAATTATTGTTACAGCTTTTACTCGGTATTTATATGTATATCTGTAAATTATAATAATTTTCCAGTTGGAATATTTGTTCGATTTCGTTAGTTAATTTATGTTAAAAAAGAATTTTCTATTGATGATAAATTCGGAGAGACAATAAATACTTTTAAGGATAGTACTAATTTCATTTAATTGCAGTTCTAATTTACCAATGTTTTACATAAACATGAACCACTGCGTTCATGCAATGGATCTATGCATACTAAAGCTCTTAGCAAAAACGATGCATTTCATAATTCACAAAAGATGTGAAAACATGAAAGATACATTTAATTACGACTATTTTTGCCATGTAGCATTGCATCTACATGTGTTTCAAATCTGTGATTGATGAAAAATTTGAATCAACGCATGGAATCTGAATTGGGGTTTGCTTTTTGATGTGGATCAATACCTACTTATCTATATATTCCCATCATCCCATCTCCGAACCAACCGAAAGCGTGTGTAAAAATATTTTCATGCAAGTGTATAGAATCTGAATTGGGGTTTGCTTTTTGATGTGGATCAATACCTACTTATCTATATATTCCCATCATCCCATCTCCGAACCAACCGAAAGCGTGTGTAAAAACATTTTCATGCAAGTGTATGACTTTTAAAGTATTAATCTCGCTCATACGTAAAATAACCTAAGGAAAAGTATATTTCAATTTGACCAAGGATTTTATTTTAAAAAATTCCATTTGGCATCATTATTTTTTTGAGATATGATAAGTAAAATATTATTGCATGCTAAAGAAATCTGAATTACGAATTATTGCATACAAATGTGCACATGACTTTTCCTTTCTGCATGATTTTTTTACTTGTTTCAGTTTCGAGCTTGCCGATAGTTGTTTTAGTTTTCCTTGTGCCATTCATGCATATTTACAGAAGGTCAGATAAAGGCATTTTATTCCATGTATTTTACATTTCATTCATCATCAAATATATTTTTCACAAATTATCTCACTGCTTGATGCGAATTTAAAAGCATCATCATGTGAATGCTGAACTCTAGCGAGCCTAACCTACCAAAACTAATGCGTAAATTTGCGATAAACACCAACTCTGCTGAAGGCTAAACAATTTTTTCCCTATTTGCATGCAAATGAAAACAACGCTGCAAAATAAAGTTGGAGACTCAACTGAAGCCGTGATTAAATTGAAGCCAGCTGACTTACTCGTCATTGTGCATCCTCAGACTACGCATTAGTACTTCAATAAATACATGCAAAAGTTTGCATTCATCTCTAAACCAGCTCAACCCCTTCCCTTTATCATCACTTCATATGCATACTTTTAATGTAGCTGGCTTCAACATTTTGGTATATATAGCAATTATGGCATACACTTCAATAAAAACTTTTTTTCTTACAAACTCTCGGCAGCAGTGGCATGCTATTTTTTATACTGCATAATATCATCACACAGAATAGAAATACTCCCTTCTTCCCTATAACCTCAAACACGAAATAAATTTGAGGAAAGAGAACCGTTTGTTTCAAACGAGCCAAAATGATGTGATATGAGAGAAATGCCTAATATAGTGATCTCGAATCGTTATTTACTTTTTTTCATGTTCAGAACTTATAACTATAGAGTGCAAATACATGCTACACAAAAGTTTTTACAAGAGAGAGAGAGAGAGAGAGCCAAGGTAAAATGAGAGGAATCTGAGGAAAATAATATGTATACAAATATTTTGTCTCTAGAGCAGCTCATATGCAACGCAATGTGAAGAAATACAAGAGTNGCAACGCAATGTGAAGAAATACAAGAGTTTTTTGGTAAGTTTTTATAGATATTTCAGAGCATTTACTACTATTTGGCATGATCCTGTTTTTAAAGTGGACTACGAGTGCATTGCAAGTCCCACGTTATATGAGTCTCTCGTCGTGTGATATAAAGAAAGTAGAATCTTTATTGCTGCTGGTGGTAAATACTGGTACAAATTTTATAGATGGAAAAACGACGAAAATGATGGTGGTGGTTGGCTAAAGGCTAGAGCGAACTGCTAGTTTTTTTTCTGTGTCTGGGGTTTGTGTTTATATACTTGGGAGAAAATAAAAAAATCTACTGTTCATGTTCCAGTATCCGAACAATGTTTTGAAAGATCTACCTCCTTGTGAAATTTATATCCAGTCCACAGTTCTCAAACAGTCAGGGAGCAGACAAGTCAAGAAAAAAAATACGGAAAAACGGTAAAGTAAAAGCATGAGAATAAAAAAAATATTTGAAGGAAATGGTTAAAGTGAAATACCAGAACACCTCGCATCTATCTCTTTTGTAAAGGATCGAAGAGAGATGGAAAATCATGAAGTGAATACTACCACAAAAAGATCTTTTATGTACCGAAAAGGTTACATTAAAATATTGAATACTCTTACCATACTTTTTTACTTGATAAGAAAAATTGCTTGATCCTGAACAAGTGTTATCGATATCATCATAACATTTTTGGTTTTAGTCATTGATTTTGAACAGAGAAGGAGAGATTTAATCCATTACAAAATAGGATCACTTTCATTTGATCTTTATTTAAGATAACGATACTTTGTGCCTTATCTCTTACAACACAAATACTTAATACAAACTTTCTTTGTTTCGCTGCAGGACAGCTCAACTCAGCTGGAAAAAGGAGAATCGCAAGGACATTATTACAGCAAAAGATGAAGGACAAGCATCACAGGGTCTTCCTAAAATTGTTAAAGGATTGCCTTTTAAATTTATTTCCTTGAGATTGCAGCCAAGTTCCAGATCAGTGGATCAGTGTCAAAAAATTGAGATAGATGATGAAATTGTAGTTTGGTTGTGTGACAGAGTGACATGTGTAGAACAGCACGTAAAAGAAGAACTATGGAGTGACTTTTGGGCTGTGTATTAATACCATTTATGAACATGGTGTTTCACACATTTCCACGTTATATTCTAATCTTTTAGAAAGGATTTTTTCCTTCAAAATGGATTGGACATCCATGACATGACATTTGGACATGGAATGTGGATCTAACCAACTGAGATTTGAGATGCAACTTGAGCAATTTCCAATACTAAAACGCTTGCCACGTATGTGTGTATGTATCTCTCGGTTACTGTACTACCTGGTAAATTTGACATTTTGAGATCATCCTTGCCCTGTCCTTCATGCAACGCAAATTTATCGGCTTTGGGATTCGGATTTGAAATAGTCGAGTGGAGCAAAAGGAGGGATTTACGAGGAGAAAGTTTTGGAGACATCTTAGATTTTGTCACTGCAGTAGTGATGGTAGTGGGAGTGACGTCTCATGCATTTCCCTGTGCCTCTGCACCCATCGTGGAAATTTAATCGACCGGAGCCTTATTATTATTGAGTTTGAGTTCCAAACATTTCTCGATAAATACAGTACATAGTAGTAAAGTCGTGAGTCATAAAATATCCCGTACATTTTAAAAGTGCATTCATTAGACGTTTTTTCTCTCAGAATCATGATGGTGAGTTTCTTTGAAAATATATTTATGCGAAAAAAAATTCATGCTCTTCCAATTTTGTAGTGTCAAAACATTGACGTGACATGACTTTTTGTTGAAATGTGTGAAGAACTACTACTAGCAGAGATAGTGAAACGAAAAATATAGATGATTAAACAAAACTTCATATCGGCAAAAGTTTTTCTTGCCAAAAAAGCTACTAGATCAGCTACATCATTCATTCGTTTGGATTTATAACTTTGACTCACAATAAACACAATTTACGTTTTTCGTTACTATTACTAACCCTTTAACGTATTACTTTTAAGCATGTTTTAGTTGTGGTATTGTGCCGATTTAACTTTTTTGCGAGACAAGATGAGTGTATTATAGATTGTGAGTATTTGTTCCCATCGTGTATTGTACACTACAAGGAGGAAAATACGCTTGCATATATACTAGTTCGAAGAACTCGAAGATTTCGTAGAAGCAGGAGCATTGGATCCGGTTGAGGTGTTGGCAGGAAGCCGGGAGATCCCGTTCCTCGCTCTCAGAAGACATTATCATCAGCAACATCCTCATCATCCTCCTCCTCACCACATAACAGCAAGGGATATGGCCCAGGCACAATCCATTTCGGCTGACATTAGCCGACGGAATCCCCAAGATGAGTATGAGCTCATCCAAAGGATTGGCAGTGGCACTTATGGCGATGTATACAAGGTAAAATAAAATTGAAATCGTTATCACAACTCGTTATATCTTGATAACTTGTCGAGGTAGAATTGCCAATAAATAAAATGGTGCGTTTGCGCAAGGGAAAATGTATTGGAGATTTTAAAGGATTCTATAATTGAATTGGCGTAATCTCCACTCCTTTGCTTCAACTGCTGCAATTTTATTAGGATAAGAGTGCCATAAAAGTACACATCTAAAAAAATCTCTTCATATCCATTATTTTAATCTCTGTACGAAAAAAGAGTGGCCAAGTCAGATTATGACATTTATAAACAAACCCAGTATGGCGATGTATACAAGGTAAAATAAAATTGAAATCGTTATCACAACTCGTTATATCTTGATAACTTGTCGAGGTAGAATTGCCAATAAATAAAATGGTGCGTTTTTCAAGGGAAAATGCATTGGAAATTTTAGAGGATTCTATAATTGAATTGGCGTAATCTCCACTCCTTTGCTTCAACTGCTGAAATTTTATTAGGATAAGAGTGCCATAAAAGTACACATCTAAAAAATCTCTTCATATCCATTCTTTTAATCTCTGTACGAAAAAAGAGTGGCCAAGTCAGATTATGACATTTATAAACAAACCCAGTAGCACACTGCGTCTTACAACTTGCAACTGCTCGTATTAATTCGCCCTGCTTCATTCTCCTTGTGCAACCAAAAAGCAAAGTCTCAGAACAAATCTTTTTTAGTTTCTTGAACTTTCTCTTGAGATTAAAACGCACCATGATGATGATGGTGATGGTTTTGGCGACTACGAATACCAACCAGGAGGAAAATCTCAATTTATCTTGTATAGGTCTCACACGGCAGTTTATATGTTTGTATGCATGTGTGTATGAGCTCTGTTTATCCTCACATCGCATCCAGAAACATTAAATTCAATTCATTTAGCCTTCATTAGCGTGAACTGTTCGCATACTTTAATCTTAAAGTTTGCCTCGAAAGTTGAGACGAGACCAAGGAAAGGGGGATCAACACGACAAAGTCAAAGTCATATTTACATGGGCATAGTAGTAGTAGTGCCAGTGGCATTTCCTCACTCTCTAATCCTTCTCCGTATAACCTGTAAAAGCAGACGAGACCGAGGCATCGTTAATTTAAATTGCCATTTGCGTAAGTTTTTTGAGAGAAAAGGCAGAAACCGTTGCGTTGGGTTGAAGGATTAAGTTGCGCAAAGAGCCTCTTTCTTAAATTTAATATAAAAAAGTTGTAAACATATTTCAGAAACTGGAACTCATACTTTAGTCTGCCGAGTTGAAGTATGTAGGTAGAAATGTACGCTTATGTTGTATGTGTGTGAAAGGGAAGCTAGAGTAAAAGTATCATATTTCAAAGATTTGAGATTTTGTCATACATCGCATACACTTTGCCAATCATTTTCTCGACGAGTCGCTTCTTCTTGGATGTCGTTCCCTGCAGCATTTTGAGATCGTTAAATCCATGAACCGTAGAAACACTACCATGCGGCGAATATAGACTCGCTTGGAGGCTTAAATTTAAATAATCAAGCTCGGGAAATTAGTGCGTCGCATTGCTCGCAATTTTCTCCATTTCCATCCGAGTTTGAGTTTATAACTAGCCTGGAATTGGAATAGTAAGTAGTAAGGTTTGAAGGCTTTTTGTAGTCTAGCTCTGTCCCTGTCGCTAATTCTCCACTCTCGCAGATTCGCCGTAAATATGCAAAGCATACCCATATAACTTTTATAGTAAGTAGAAGGGTTTGAAGGCTTTTTGTAGTCTAGCTCTGTCCCTGTCGCTAATTCTCCACTCTCGCAGATTCGCCGTAAATATGCAAAGCATACCCATATAACTTTTATTATACCGTAGCTTATACAACCACTCCAGATTTAGGCGCTGCTTGCTATTCTGGTGACTAGTGATGATAAATAATAAAATTGCAATTTGCAGTTTTTCAATGTCATTATCATTATCATTACGAGTACGTACACACGGTACACATTCCTAGTCAAGATCTCCAAAATGACACCGAGTTTTCCTCTCAGGATTTTGATCGAAACGCGGGGACGACAAGAGAAGCCGTATATGTGTGAAGTTTGCAATCAATAATCTTATCACGTGTAAATGTATTCCCAAACCCGAGGCCAGCTATTGGAATGAAGTATGTGTGTACATTAATAGTAAAGCTGTCTTTAGGTAATTGTAGAGTACGCGATATGCCTGCTCCTTACGGCTTGGCGTTATATATAACCACTTGAAATTTATCGAACGATAAGGCATAGACATGCCTAGAATTACTTAGAATTTTTCCCTTTTCTCAACCCCATGTATTTACGTATAGCGTTTGTTCATCATCAAAGATTTAGTGCACTGCACAGTAAATGTACCGACTGCCGACCTAATTGGGTAAATATTAGTCTGGTCTTTTCCTTCATTACATATATGTAGCGTGTGGAAGAGCTTGCATGCACTTTCTGTCAACTCAGATGGCGCCTTCTAGAGCCTGCTCCTTACGGCTTGGCGTTATATATAACCACTTGAAATTTATCGAACGATAAGGCATAGACATGCCTAGAATTACTTAGAATTTTTTCCTTTTCTCAACTCCATGTATTTACGTATAGCGTTTGTTCATCATCAAAGATTTAGTGCACTGCACACTAAATCACACTAAATGTACCGACTGCCGACCTAAATGGGTAAATATTAGTCTGGTCTTTTCCTTCATTACATATATGTAGCGTGTGGAAGAGCTTGCATGCACTTTCTGTCAACTCAGATGGCGCCTTCTAGTTGAGCTTGGGGCCAAAAAAAAATTTAATGTTCATCCGTGGCCAACAAAGCTTTTAGCCATACATACTTACACTTTTAATTCTCATTATGTTCAAGTGAAAGTTACGCTTCTAAATGCATTTACTTGGGCACCGTCCAATACCAACCGACATTACAACATGCCCCAATAGTGCCCCCACGTCATGTATCTTGCTCGTTCTGCAACAGTAATCAGTGTAGAGGCCAGGGTCAGCCAGAGAAGCACAAGAAACATGCTTAAATATGGTCCTTAAAAAGAGTTGTTACTCATTATTTTAACGTGCGTTTTTTTTCAATTTTCACAAACCAGCATTAACTCCTAATAGTTTTCAATTGTCCAAACAAGACGGAATGACTTTCTCATTGCTCTCGTTTTTCCTTTTCTAATGATCTCAGTAATGTTCCGTGTGGCCTTCAACAAAACTTTTGCACTTTAGACTTTTTGCGGCGGACGTCGGCATGTTTTTTGGAGAACTTTCCATTTTTTACAAGACTGCCACCACCATGGCCTGTATGTTTCTAGTATGTTTGGAGAAAATGATCATACATAGTACTAGCATTTCTTTTTTTGCACCAAAGGGACTGCCTCCCTTTTACATTCCTCTCTGGTTACTTAAAAGTCAAATCCAAATTTTGTTCGGCATTTGAAAAGTTTTGCTTGCCCAAACTAAAAAATATATATGAGGAGGAAATGAAAGTTTGTTATACGTCAATTCAGCTGGTACTCCATTCCAAATTCTGAAAAGTTTCGTATTCAAGTCATTCATTAGTAAAATTCATTGAAATGCAAAAGCTAAAGAAGCCAAAAAAACGAATAGACGTTTGGCATCTTGGTCTTTTTTATCCAAAGGATTTTATGAATGTGACCTATATGCATTTGTGAAATAGAGGTCAGAGTCGGCAATAACGGTTAATACATGGTATGTAACTATCGGTATTGGAGCTCTCGGAAAATATTTTTCAGTTTTTTTGTATGGATTGCAGGAGAGAAAATGGAAGTTTCCGATTTCTGCTTTCAGCTTCCGATTTCAACGAATGGAAAAGATTGTAGTAAAATCTAATTGACAAAAAATGCTGCTGAAAATAGTTTGACTTTAGCTAGCCATTTTAATGCAAGCCATATACATATATTTATACAACATATATTTATACATAACATATATTTAACATGCAACTTTATCGTCTGTAGAATTTTCTTTGCAGAGACAGTGAAATTGAAATATGTCAGTCTACATATATTCTCATTCCATGGATTGGAGCAAAAGATTCTAATTTATTCTGCTCTGATTTAATGAGACAGACTTCTTGAAGAAATGTTTTTAAAAAATGTACAAAGTTTTACGTCGAGGCGAAATCATGGGTTCCGTATCTCCGAACCAATTTCTGTGATCTAATGCAATTTATAAAGTATGCCTACATAAATAGTTGATAGCTTTTAGAGATGAACTCTTGAGTTTTGAGCAACTTAAAAAGTTTGATCTCTTTAGAAGGTTAGTTGTCCATACGAGTAAATTATGAAGTTAATGAGATGTGAATAAAGGTAAATAATGTGTGCAGAACTTGTGGGTAGAAGTAACTGCTCTGTGCGTAGGATGACTGTATCAAAGAGCTAATTATCGTTAACGAAATTGCAGTTATTTTTTCAAAATATTTTATTGAGAGCTGGGCATAGCATGTAAAAATATTGCCGTTTCTGTCTCATACATTTTAGATGGTTGATGTTAGTTTAAAAACTAAAAACTCTTCTTCTTTGACAACTGTTACAAGCGCAAATGATGGCATGGTATTCGTCTTCATAAACAACTCAAAAATTGCAACATGACTGATGCCACAGATCACAAAAGTGTGTTGCCGATCACCGCTCATTTCTCAGAAGGTTTGAATGCTTGGTTTTGGTGCCGTATAAATTAGCGAAGAATGATGTCCAAGATAGACGAAGTGAAAAATATAACGTGCATGCATACTTTTTGGTTACCAAATTACTTACAGCACATTTAAACGCTCGTTTTTGGCATCTTCGTTTGTCTCACTACGAGTAATCTTTCTCAACTGGGGAGTTTTTGACAAGATCGCCTTTTATGTTGACTTAGTTTTGCACATATTTACCACAATTTTACAAAGGAATCTTTCTTACGAGTCATTGTCCTGCTGTTTTATCATTATCTGCCAGCGTGTTAAAAAAAAGGTCACAAACCACAACCATAATCGTTATTAACATGTCACAGGCGTGATTAAAAATGTCTGTTTATAACGAATGATTTTTAATAGACGCAGTGAATTCTCATTGGAAAGATTAAGGTGCATTATTCCCAATAAACGTCTTCAACTACTATTTACATTAGTATTAATTTCATAAGAAATTGTAGAACAAATGAAATGCTCTTTTGCTTGCCCACCTATTCCAATTTAATTCACTTTTGGTGACCGGTATGAGACTATGCGTATTTGTACTTGGACTTTTGCCTGATAGGAACCGACGTTTAAAAGATTCAGTTTGTTGCTCTTTCAGCTTCATGATTTATCATTTCATGGGCGTGAGTTTAAATGTCTTGTATGGCGGTGCTGTGCTGTTAGATAGAGTGAAATGTGAGTCCAATACAATAATATCCAAAAGAGCCATCTGGATTCATATATTTTACCATTTAACGATAGTCTTGTTCGTCCTACGCAATAGGACAAACACTTTTTCTCTTTGCACTTTATTGCAATACTCTACGCTTTAAATTATCGGTTTACTACACTCGAAGTAAAAGTTGTCTGAAGAGAAAACGGATGAAAGGAGCGGAATAACAGATTTATATGGAAATGGACAGGTTGATTAAAAAGGCGAGAGACAGGCAAACAAGTTTGTACGCAGCGAAATATAATATACATATACATATCTACGGTTAGGAATGGAGACAAAGGATAATAATAAGGGGTTGCTGTGAAATACCGATATTGAATCAAAATTTGGAAATTATCGCTTTGTATAATAATAGTATGCTCTTGTTCCACGCACGACAAAAATCTTGATCAAAGTGCAGTACAGAGTACAAAAACCAAAATTGTAATGGATATTTTTTCTCTTTCTCGGCCCTCCTTATTTTATTCTTATTATTTCACAAGCGATCGAAACTAGAAATTATGAGTTTTGTCAAAGAAAGAATCGCATTGTTGTGTTTTCGATTGAGAAAACGTTTGAAATTCTTTCGACCAAAGCTGTAGTTAAAGCCTTATTTTCCATATGAAACAAAAGCTTTGAGGAAATACCATAACCACATATTATATAAGCACATGGTAAGAAGACTATCACTTTGAACCCAACTCATCTAGATTCGTATCTTCTTTTTTTACAAGTAAATATTTTTGTCGTTGTACTGCAAAATTCAATACAAAATCTTGGAGCAAAGCATACTCTTTATTCGTTCCATCCCTTTTGGTTGATTTAGTTTTGATACTCTTGAATTTTTTTGAAAGGAATGTTTTGTTCAGTGACGTCTCCAGAAGAGTCACACATACACACATACATATGTACATAACAAAAATGTATAAAACATAAGTATTTGTTTTGGTATCCATTTCGCGTAAACACTAACACTCCTTCTCTAATGTCATTCTATTCCACTCGTTTTTATTATGCTTCTTTATGTGTGCTGAACAAAAAAAATGCAATTTTCATGAGTTTGAATAAAAAAGGAGCTCTTTATATGTCCTCTTGTAAAACTCAAAAGGAAAAGGATATTCTCATTTTTTTCCTTTTTGTCGTCGTATGTAATTTAACATTTTGCAAAGAAAACAAACCAAGACAGGCCAAGACACTAGCCTGATTACCGTAGCATGCACATGAAAGAGAATTCGAGCATTATGTTTAGGGGATCACTTGGTTAGATTTTTACAGTGCGAAACGAGCTCATCATCACCAACTCACTCACTGCAACGATGGCTTCTCAAAACTGTCTTTTCTATTAGTTCTGCTCACTGTTTGCAAAAAAAATGTTTTGGAGAATTATGTCATGTCTGTACCCCTAAACTCCTAACCCATTACGAAAATAATAATGACAAAAAGTAAGAAATTGAAAAAAATGAATAGACTTATAGTGCGCTATTTTTTTAGTTTGTATGTAATCCGATCCTCCTACTCTAAACTTGATCCATTTCTTCTGTAGGTTGGCTGTAAAGACTTTCGAAAGATTTCTGGCTTCGTTTTACTTCCCTGAATTTATACGAGCCCACAGAGAAGAGTCGTTCTGGGTGTATACATACCTACGCGGAGTTCAGAGCTAGAAGCCAAAAAAGATTTGATCATGTCAACATTTTGCTAGCTTTTAGGTAGAAAGAGAGCAAAAACTTTTTCGCTCTTTTACTTCCTTTTTTTCTCTTTGAGTGAGATAAAGTTTCATACGCGAAGTGTAAGTAAAAAGGGTTCCATATTCCTGTAGAAGATGTATGATACGTGGCGACCTTCTAGCCTTTCCTTACGAGGAATCCTTTAATCCTAAGGGACTGTCATCTTGGTACTTTTCGACCATTTGTTACAATTTCTCCTATTTTTTCAGTTTTCTTTTGTACGGAGAGAAAGAAAGAATGAATAGTTTTTGTTGGGCCTTGAACTGATGTTTTTACTCTTTCATCTTAAGCAGGTTGTGCAATTACGAAGGCTTTTTTTTTTGAAAATCCCTATGCGCAGAGAACATCCACCTTGCCTTGCTGCATGGCACACCTAACTTTCTCCTGCTCACAGAGATTGCCTCGTTTGCTAATAGTATGGAAAGAAGAGAGAAAAAGGCGAGTTCTCAGATTCGCAATGGGAGCTTGGGAGAAATTCATATTCGAAGGGAAAAGTTTCGTGCATATCTACTATTTACTCATATACACGGCATTGTTCACTTTAGTGGAAAGCTGGCTTACGACGGTCTCTCTTCTCTCTTGACGAGATAAGCTAGTTTTAAGACAGGAGAAACGAGCGCCTACCTCGTGTCTTCCAAATGGGAGTTTCAGAGGAGTGAAATCTAGATAGAATGTGTATGAAGGAAACTAGCTTACAAACGTCATTATTACACACGCTTTTCACTTTTTTGTGGGAAAATTATTGCATGTGAAGTGAATATGAATGCTGGTCATAATGATGATGATGATGAGGTCTCGCAGCGAAATAAGGAAAAGGCTGGGTTTGGAAGGGTCGCGTTGGGGAAAATTGTTGGTAAAAATGATACTCAGGTTTTACACAAGCATCCAAAAAAAGAGCACAAAGTGTCCCGGGTGAAAAGCGTGCATATTATGTGAGACCTACGATAAAGATTTGGAAAGTCACTTGAGCCCTGAGAGAGAGAAGACTAGAAAGAGGTCGAATCTATTGTTCCATGTGGATGACATCAAGTGGAAATTGGACGGGATGGGATACACAAGTAGATGAGCATTTTTCTTTTTAGTTTGCTTTCGTTTTTATGACATAATAATGGAATGTAAATGTTCTCTATGTGAGTCTCGCACTCGTTCAGGTTATCTGGTGAAACGAGTACCCTCACAAAAGTGTTTCCAAAAGACTGGCAAATAAATGCGGGCATTTGTCACAAAATTGCATGTATGCTGATAATATGCTATTTCTTTTTCGGTAAGACTTTTTCTCCATTATGCACTAATTGGGTCTGACACGCCAGCAAGTTTCATCATGATGCCGTTTCATGATTCACATAAGGCATTGTTGTTTTTACGACACACGACACACCTACATATTCATATATGTACATATCTGCTTCTATCTGTTCTAGTTACTGGTCCCCTGATGGAATCGCAGATTGCATATGTCTGCAAAGAAACTCTCAGAGGTCTATCGTATCTTCATGCGCTTGGAAAAATAGCACAGAGATGTCAAAGTAAGTTTTGTATTCTTCCTTTGCCCCTGCCAAAAAGGCTAGCTTCCATGCTAAAATTATGCTTGTTTTATCAAGGGGGCAAATATTCTGTTGACTGATGGTGGAGACGTAAAGTTGGCTGACTTTGGAGTTTCTGCTCAACTTACGGCCACTTTAGGAAAACGACGGTCTTTTATCGGCACACCATACTGGATGGTATTACCTATTAATTTTAAAGACTAATTAGGACTAAAAAGTTATCCCAAAATTATAATTATTGCTGACTTTTTTTTATTTTCATGAATAAAGGCACCGGAAGTGGCCGCCGTCGAAAGTACGTGGCGCTAAAACATTTCATTTCAATACGACATCCATTTTTTAAAAAATATACACATAAATCATAAATTTCTTTTGATATAGGAAAGGGTGGTTATAACGAGCTCTGTGACGTATGGGCACTCGGTATAACGGCTATAGAACTAGCAGAACTTCAACCACCAATGTTTGATCTTCATCCAATGAGAGCCCTCATCCTGATGGCAAAA
>JAHZMY010000909.1:0-12278 GCA_027743915.1 Seira sanloemensis
ACCAACTTGCCTACAAAATATTTTCCCATCGACACGCTAACTGGTGCCTATCTTGTTAGGGAATTAAAGTGTAATGGTGATTTAGTTACCTTCGCCTGAGGCAAAAATACTTAAAGTGATAACAGCCAGCCATAAAACCTACAGAATTAAAATATGCAAAAGAGGATAAAAAAAGTTACTAAAATATGTATATTCTTTAAGTACAAAAGCCTTTCCCGTTTGATGCATTTTACGCAAGAAAATAAATATGGTATTTACGCGTCAACTTTACTTGATAAGATGCTTTACCTGCATGCATATTTTATTCACTCTGAAATGGTCAACTGCTTCATTTGTTCCACCAAATGCAAGTCATTCGTCCTATGTTTTCTATCTGCTCTGGAAAAAGTCCATTTACTGGCTTTTAGCTAAATATGCATTATTTATCATTTGAAGGATTTCATCGCTTCCAAATTCCAAACCCGGTACCTTGATCACTGATCACACTATAGATACATACGTAGGTACATAACAAGGAAAGCTAATAACGAACTACTAAAGCATAAGCCACTTACATTGCCTATTCAAAAAATTTGAAAATTCCTATTTCCATTTTCCATCCAGCCCGGACTTTAGCTCTTATCTTTGCAAGTGCCAAACACGCGTGAATTTAATGCATAGTGCTTATATGACGTCAAAAGGTACAAAACTGAATCTAAATTCCTGTTCGCAGAGATAGCCGACAACAATTTAAAAAAAACGACGTACGTGGAAAGAGCTCTCATGGACATTATATAATCCAATGAAGTATTGTAATTCGGTTCGGGCTCTCCCATATACGGAATGCAAAGGTAAGCCCGCACTCTGGATTTATATGGACTGGATTTTCTGGGCGTAGTTTCAGTTTTTATGATGCGGTAGCTTTTATTTTCACTACAATTTGTTTAGTGGGGAACGTTGCGGAAACTGGAGTTGTTGGGTTTGGGATGATGTGAAAGTGCAATCAATACTTTTTTTAAGTCGATTTCACGCAACACTCAAGATTCTCTCTCTCTCTTTCAGGCCACACACTTCATAGTTCACACAAGTTGCGGGAGAAATGATGCGTCCTTAAGACGAAAATTGCGCAATACTTTTTCTCACACTTGTATTTCGATGGGCTGTATAAATAGTGCTTCTCATGTGGAATGAGGACTGGTTGATTCAATATATTTTCACTACAATTTGTTTAGTGGGGAACGTTGCGGAAACTGGAGTTGTTGGGTTTGGGATGATGTGAAAGTGCAATCAATACTTTTTTAAGTCGATTTCACGCAACACTCAAGATTCTCTCTCTCTCTCTCTCAGGCCACACACTTCATAGTTCTAAGTTGTGGGAGAAATGATGCGTCCTTAAGACGAAAATTGCGTAATACTTTTTCTCACACTTGTATTTCGATGGGCTGTATAAATAGTGCTTCTCATGTGGAATGAGGACTGGTTGATTCAATTTTAAAAAAAAGCAAAAAAATGGGCTGGAGAAGGAAACCGTGCATGATAATCACTTTCAGCTGCAAACCAACTGGGTCTTAAAACGTTTTTCAACAACTTCAACGACTCCAACTTTAACCAATTCTACCGGAAGGTATACATACCTACATATGTATGAAAAGAGAGTTTGTGAAATTCTCCAATATTTGGAGATGCGAAAATGTAGATTATGCCAACTTGCTTTCTTTAAACAGGGGTTTTATAGTAGTATTACTTGCCACCACCAGTAAGAAGTTCAAAGATCAATTTAGTCAATACTTTGACACAATTTAATTAGAACGATTTAAAAGTAAAAAATGCAAATATAAATCGATATTACCTTTTCTTTCGCAACCCCAAAAAAGTTTTATTCATGGACAATATGTATTCAATGAACATCCTCTTTCAAATGTTTAAGCTTTGTACTTTTTCGGTCTAACACACGCCATCAGCGTTAAAACGTTTTTCAACAACTTCAACGACTCCAACTTTAACCAATTCTACCGGAAGGTATACATACCTACATATGTATGAAAAGTGAAAAGTGTGTAAAATTTTCCAATATTAGGAGATGCAAAAATGTAGATTATGCCGACTTGCTTTCTTTAAATAAGGTTTTACACAGTATTACTTGCCACCACCAGTAACAAGTTCAAAGATCAATTTAGTCAATACTTTGACGCAATTTAATTAGAACAATTTAAAACTAAAAAATGCAAATAGAAATCGATATCACCTTTTCTTTCGCAACCCCAAAAAAAGTTTTATTCATGGACAATATGTATTCAATGAACATCCTCTTTCAAATGTTTAAGCTTTGTACTTTTTCGGTCTAACACACGCCATCAGCGTTTCTGCTCCTCATCTCAACATCATCCAATTTTTTTCTGTCTCCCGCGGATGCGAATCGCATTGCAAGTAGCCACTAAAACAAGTTTCGTGTTTTCCCATATTATTACAAAGATATCCAATCTTTTTTTATTTACTACGTACTCCTACTTTCGACTCTCGAGACGACCCTGTTATTTTCTCCGCCAGCAGTGAGCACCAAAAGCACCAAAAAAGCACATCGC
The DNA here is from genome assembly GCA_027743915.1 of Seira sanloemensis. Classification (NCBI taxonomy): domain Eukaryota; kingdom Metazoa; phylum Arthropoda; class Collembola; order Entomobryomorpha; family Entomobryidae; genus Seira; species Seira sanloemensis. The sequence continues at coordinate 2,562 of JAHZMY010000909.1, forward strand.
TATCTCCATTCAAACCTATATTCTGCCATATTATATGTATATCCAGTCCCAAATGAAACACTTTCTCTTTCACCCTCGCACAGGAAGATGTGAAGTGATGGAAATGAAAGTGCTCAGCTCCGCCAAAGTACAAAACAAATAAAGCTACCAAACACAAGGGGAAAAACGCACGTCATTTGTGAAGGGAAAAAGACTTTGAATCTACTTTCCTTCATCTCGAGCTGAAATGGACCATCCACAGTTTACCGAGAAAGGTGAAATGGTTCATGAGAACGGCTCGTTTGAACAGGAGGATATTTGTGTGCTTGGGAAGAAAAAAGAGTAAAAATGTCTGTGAGTTAAATGCACCTTATACATATATGATAAAGCGGCGAAACGAGATATGTATGCGACATAAAAGCATTTCCAAGTTCACTCACTCACAAGAGGAATCTTAAAGAAGAAAAAACTGACTTGACCTAAATGTATCGGGGGCATGAGGAAATAAAAGGGTCTCGAGAAACGGAGATTATCCGAATTGTAATTTCCAACTTAAAATAGCTTTCCTCTCAACCACTTTTCAACAACACTTGATCGCAGGTAGGTCGCGGAGAATTCGCGAGAGAATCACTCTGCCAAAACTACCCATTTCCTTTGTCGTTAACGCCTTCAAAACGCCAGTAAGAAGAGTTTCTCAAAACAATAAACTGGGGAGAAAACTTTTCGTTAATGTGCCTTCATAGTTTCGACATTATTGAAAAGAATTACAAGTAACATTGTTATTCTCGGCAAAGTACAGTTGTTTGTTTAAGGAGAACAATGGCGAAGCAGAAGACAAAGTGGCTGATTGGGCCGTCAACGAGAGAGCGATACGATACGATACGAGTTTCCCCAGAAAAGCCTTGTACCTTCTCTTTTTTTTGGGAAGAGAGGAGCAATTAGTGTCAACTTAAGTCAATACACAGCGACACCCTTTCTGCGAAGGAGCAAAGTACAAAAGTTTTGTGTGAATGACGTCGGCACACAACACAGAGGCTCACACTGGGGATTCTGTTTCACGGAGAAATCGCATGGGAATGGGTGAAAGTATTACCGTAAACATAAAAGATAATGCGAAGGAATGGATGGATGATGAAATGCGAGCCTCATATTATGTATCCATTTGATGCTGTAATGTGCATGTTCATTCCTCACCCAAAAAACTTTTGGACAATGGAGTTTGAGAGAAGCTTTAGCTTTTTGGGTGGAAGAATGAGAGGTGAAATTGAGACCTATTATCTCGCTAATGGCCCCCGTTGAAAAGAGGCTGTGAGGGGAAGCAAGCTCTAATGAACCATGAGATTTAATTTCACAACTTCAAAATAAACTCGGAGGCCTATGAAGTAGACATGAGTCGAGTCGGAATTTATTCCGCTTTCGAGCTTTGGCTAATCTTTCGATTTATGAGAGAAATTAAGGTGACATTATGTATACCTTTGGAAGCTTGAGATAAGCTTGAAGCTGTATATGTAGTTTAAAGATGATTGTATTTCTTCATCTGGTTTAAAATGAAGCACGTGTACAAAGCAAGTATTGAGGTGAAATTTCGAGTTTGCTGTGCTTTGCTTGAATATATAATAAAATATTGATTTAGGGTAGAATTTATGGAATTCAATGGAATTACCTGTACGTGAGCCAACCATATGAAATAGGCAAAAGTTTAAATTGGAGATTAACTTTCATCTGAAAAAGAAATAGGTAAAAGTTTAAATTGGAGATTAACTTTCATCTGAAAAAGTGTACCAATTAACCACCACTCAACTTTCTAGTTTCTGATGTCTCCTGAAGTTTTAGCGACCCAAAATTTTCGAATTCGAGGAGATTCATGCAAACTAAAACAAGCAGATCATAGTACTAGTGGCAAGCACTCGAATATAGAAAGTGCAGTGCCTAACAATTGATGTGCCAGACCCGGTATTGATACCCACATACTTAGGTATATTCTGTTATTTTGTTTTTATGTCAGAGAATTATATTCAGGTATTTATTTCAAATAAAAATGACACAATGAAATGCAGTATTAGCTGCCGCATATGAAAAAAATATTATTAGACCAAACTAGATACATTCAAAAAGATTTTAAAATTATGATTATAAGGGATTTACGTAGCTGATGTAGAGAAAATGGGCATCCTCAGATGACAACCTTTTAGATTATGGTTGGTTGGCTTGTGTTGAGCTAAAATGTAAGACTAGCGCAATTTCTTTTCCTCGGCCAGACCTTCACAAAAATCCCTAGTGTGTGCCAACGGAAACTAGCCCCTGGGAAAAGTTGGCTGAAATTTTAACGAGAAATTGACTATTTTCTCAAGCCCTATCCAAATGCATGCATATCCCAGCAGAAGAAACTTTTTAAAACTTTTCCGTGTGTAACTCAACTCAATCCAAGCAAGGCAGTATGGTTTCAACTAGGTACATACCTATATGAACGACTAGTTTTGAAAATGTTTCGTGGGATACTCTTACACACTTTGTACCAAATAATTACGTGGCCAGTGTAAGTTTTACAAACCTCATTATAGTGCGAATTAAGGCAATATTTTATACTCTAAAATTTGCACATATGTACATATGCATTTATGTAATACATACCTCAGAAAGTAAGAAAAGACATGGTAATTTTTGAAATAGCAATCAATAAAAGTTCTTCATGTTAGAAAAGCTTTACTTGGAAATGATAGACGTTATTATGTGCAAGACGCAAACCAAATCTCAAAGTTTTCAGCAGGATGATGATGATCATCATCATCACAAATCCCTGCACCCTTTTTTTGAACGGAGGAAGGCAATAATTACAAATAAATTTCGCTCTTGCGGCCAAACCCAACTGCTCCATAGACCAGGGAGGAAGTCACAGAACGCCATATATTTATACCCAAAGTCAAAGACTGCAACCCCAAACCTTTTGCCTCGACAAGGAAGTGTGTGTATACATTTACATGTCCAATTAGGAAAGGATAACTTTCCAGTTGAAACAGAATTTTACAGCCAAATCAACATTCCCTTTTCTGATACACACTCCTCTCCCAAAGTGAAATATTTCACCGTCCCCCCTTCCGTTGAGCTGCTATAACTGCTAAGTGTGTGCTCTCTGGACTATCGTTGTGTCTTCGTCTTGTTTGCCATAGCAGTCAGTGTTTCCCTTCAAACCTCCAGCAAAACCGCAGGCGGGGAGCAGAGCAAAAACAAACCAATTATTCCCTGGCTGAAACTCAACTGCATCTCTGCGAGTCTCGTCGTCGGTAAAAGTGTGCTCACTTGAGTAAGTGCTTCTTCTCATGTACATATCATCAACAAGGATATGCTTTTCGGGGTGGAATATTCCAAAATTCATGCCTTTTGCAGGAGTGAGGGTGGATATGGATATTATTATTACATGATGCGATATACCATCCATGAAAAAAAACTTCCTCTTCCATTTTACGAAAAAAAAGTTATAAAATGCGATGGGCTTGAGGTTGGGGTGATGCCAAGATTGATTGGTACTCACTTGAGACTTCTAAAGTCTTAATTTAAGGGAGAAGATGGAGTTTAAAGACTGGTAAAATATTAAATAAGCGGGCTAAAATTCCGCGAGACGTGTGTCATGTACGATGATGTAATTAGCATTTAAGCAACCAGAGCCAGTTACTTCAACCATTTTATTAAGATGACTTATGCCAATGACGAGTGAGTGACTTGTGTCGTGTCACACGATGAAAGCATAAATACATAAATACATTCGACGAAGAAACTTTGTTTCCTCTCAAGACGTCGTGGTTCCTTCTTTGTAACAGCATTCATAATTCCATTCCCCTTCTCAAAACATTTTTGGTAAATGGTGTTAAGGCAGATATATATTACAATGTGTAAAAGTATTTCCACTTCATTCCACTCGATTCATTCCATAAATCATTTGCGGAAGAGCTCCTCCCGCTCCCAGATTTTTTTCCTGGTTGGATCGCAAATCTTGCCAATAAATCGTTCTCTTCTGCAACATGGCTCAACGAAGCGTGAAGATATGCAAAAAATTTATTATCTCTCATAAATTACAAGTGTATTGGAAAGGATCAAGTTTTCCCGGATGCCATGAAACAAGCGAGACATGACATATAATCATTATCTGTAGCAGCAAGCCATTTGATCCAGTATGTCAGTCAACGGGGCCCACATGAACTTCCGCTGGGATGTCATTCAAGTTTCGTCACTAGCGTGATGCGTGCACCCTCATAAATGCTGCTTCCAAAAGAGCATCAACATGAATACATAAGATACATGCACTTTTAAAATATAAGCAAGAGCCAATCCGGAAGCCCCGCATTACCATTACCACCACCAAGAGACCACCATTGCAAAAGAGATAAAAAAAATTCTTGCATTTCCCACAGAATTTTCTTTCTCATTATTCCAAGACACAGTGGTGCACCAGGAATAATAGAATTTTCCCCCTGTTTCAAGCCTGTCTGCACAAGAGCTCATTTGCAGTTGATGGAACACGTGGCTTTGTCTCAGCCTCCAAGCCTCCAGGAGCGTAGTCTCAACTCTCAACTCGTCAATCAAAGGGAAATCTTTAATGTTTAATACACGCTCCCGACATTTCTTACAAGTCTTCTCACGCTCTTAAATTCCAGCTTGGCAAAGACCAAAGAAAAGGCTCAAGGTCTTGGAATTTTCAAGTGGAAAAGTTGAGATATATTGTAGTGCGGTGTAGACATTGCAGTGAAAATGGTTGGAGGAGTGGCGGAGACTTTGTGCGTTCGCCATTTGATGACCGTGTTGGTGGGAGCAGATACACAGCAAATGATAAGGTTGGAGTGGCGCTGCTCAACCGCAAATGTCGGGATGGAAATGACCATGGCAATTACATGCAAAGGAAAAATGTCCTTTCCGGAAGTAAATGAGCGGTTGGGGTTGGAGTGTAGCTATGCCTAATCGTTGGTATGCCCATGGGAGTTCCCGTTTTTTGCTGAAATGTTTCTTACAAGACGTGAAACAGGTAAGTTGGCTACGGCAATGAATGTCTCCAAATTCCTTTCCACAAAGATTAGCTAAATGACATGCTTTAATGTTGTGATGAACGGGCAATGTACGTAATAGACCACCTCATCCTTATCTTTAACTCTCGAAATTCTTCAGTCATCAAATAAGTTAGGTAAATAATAATTCACATGCTTTATCTCAGTCTTATTTATAATTTCCGAAAGCTTATATGTACAATTTTATATATTTAAATTCAATACTGACTGCCATCTTATCTGTATTTTGTATAGGTAATCTCCTAGATCCCTAATTCCATTCGTGTTAAAAAGAATTATTAGTTGTTGGTAAACTTAGCAGTCAGAAATTGTTGCTACTCACGCAGCAGCAGACAAATGGAGAAAAAAGTTATTATAATTAATTTCAAATGGCTCGATTATTTCCCCCAAAACTAATGTCTACAGAAAGCTCGTCTTTTGAATTTTTGTGCGAGAATTATGGTATAGCCGTAGACGCGGGATGAGGAAGGTAAAGTTGCACAGAAAACTTTCGCTCGACTCCTCCAACCTCCACACGAACAAGTATAATTCCTGCCCTTGCAACCAGCTCAAAAAAATGCTTCCACAAGCTTACTCCCCTTCAGCCCGCACAAGTTCATTAAAATGAAACTTCACAGAGCCAGCACCCAAAAATTCCACCAAGACAGCCAACCCAAACCCAAAATGCAATAATGATGGGTGCAGAAAGCAAAACTTGTTTTACACTCCTGCACACTCACTTCCCACATCCAACAAAGGAATCAATACACCACCAATAAAAATCATTTTCAAAAAAATATATCTGATTTCACGAGAGCTGCACGGCAGAACAAACACCGAACAAAATTCCATTAGCAAACTTTTTTCCTCCAAGTAAAGCTCCTTTCTCTCAAGAAGTAGTGCAAACAAAGACGAAGAATCACGTGGAAAACGTTTCCATCTTCTTTTCTCGATCCTGCCTTTTCAGACAACAAGTTAAAGTAATCGTTTTGGAAGGCAGGAAATGGCGGAGCTTTCACTCGATCCATTCTCTTTCTTCCTTCTTCCTCTGATGTGGTGTGTGCGTGCGTGCTTTCTTCCTAATCCCACTTCCTCTAGTTCTACTCTCTCGAATTCCATGTAACGAATTAAGGGAGAGAGAGAAAGAGAGAGAATAATAGGAAGCAATGAAAAGGGAACAGGACGCGCTTAAACTCTTCTTCGATTCCCGGAACAAGATAGGATTCCAGAACTTCCATGTATAATATTAGTATATGTATGTAGCTGGCGTCTATGTAATGCCGCCGCACCGTGTGAATATGTGTTGGTCTCCTTTTTCCTTCTTTCTTTCTCTTCCTCTGACAATATATCAAATCTTGGGGAAATAATTAAGAATCTCCAATTTTTCATGCATTCTTTCCTAAAAGGCTTTCAATCTGTCTGAAATCATTCCGATCGAATCAGTAGATTTCCATTTCCTTTTGATGGAAACACGGGATTATTTCTCTTTTTTACACGGGAATTAATTTTAATGGGAATGACACAATGACAGTGGTAAGACCAAAATAATGTTTTAAAATTCCATGCAGCACAAAGTACTTTCTACACATATTGCTCATTCAACCTAATGTATTAATGCTGTAAAATAAAATGCGCTTTTTAAAAACTTATTTTATTTTTATTATGAAATAGTATACATTGTATATATGCTTCCGAATCAAGGGACAAAACAAATTGGAATCATTGCCTGAACCATCTCGAATTCACGAAAAGAGGGAAATGGATTCGCTCCCATTTCTCACTCACTCTGAATTCAATTGAAGGATATGCGATAAAGAAGAAAAAACACTTGTAAGATTTATCTTCAGCGTGGCAGTGATCTATCTAAAACTTCATGCGCCACTTCACATATTTTCACCCCCATCCTTGGGAATTGAATAGATCTCGTTTTTCAATTCAGCGTTGAATCGATCTCTCCCAAAAAAGTATCAATCTTCGAGGAGCGTATATATAAAGTTCAACTTGAATACTTTCTACACATCATCACGTCAGCATCTTTCTTCTCGTGGTCGTGAATTGAAAACGGTCTTTTCATAGGAACGGGAAGAAGAACTCGATTTCGTGTGGCCGTCAGGTCCCACTCATTCTTCAAACTTTTCTCATGAGTTGTGAATGCGGTGGTGTGATCACAATGATCCACCGTGGATATCGAGTCCTCTTTCACCTTATTTACTTTTCTCCTCGAACATTTTCCTCGGGTGTACGTAGGACTTTGGACGTTTACGTAACAGTTGATACTGTTGCTTTTTGCAGCGAGTCAACTTTGACAATGACGATTTTCAGTTTCAACAAAGGAGCCAAAGCAAATACCAAATAATAGCACGCAGAAAATTGGACAATGAATATATGTAGCAAGCCGTGTGTACACACTAGGTATACATACATTTGCTCGATGAAAATTTCCTCCCTTCTACCTAAATATTTATTTTAATGTTTCTTCACAACCTAACGATCCCGACCAAGAGAAAGTATTAGGTTGCATGCTGAATTTAATGATTTAGCTCATGCAATGCAGAATTAGAACAATTGATAACGTGAGGATTCCCCATTAAATAACGTCTCTCAAAAACAAAAACGTGTGTCCCTGCAAATATATAACAAAGTGGATCATTGCGTTTACCATCTACGCATAAAAAAGGTGAAGCAAATTAAATGAACAAATATCTTAATTCTAACAAACAACGATGTGCAGATTGTATTTGGGTCTGAGGGAATATGAAATTTCCGCTTCTGAATCTCGGTTGCAACGAGTTCCACAAAAATGTGGCTTACAAAATTTACTCTGAAAAGCTTTCTTCATATTTACAATTGAATACTCGCAGTCAGAGTTAAAGTACCTTAATTCGGAATGTATACAATTGGAAACAATTTTTTGCTTAAAACAACTTGTACATGTATGTACCTCATCCGGGTAATAGAAGCCAGGCATGGCCCAATTCCGCTAGATTTACAAATTCACCGCCTCTTAACATATTTGTATGGCCTTCCATTTCCAGCAGAGACGCGGAATAAAAATGGTGGAATAAACTGATTTGAATTTGTACTATCCCTTCCCCCAAAATCTTGTTCTTTATGTGTGTAAATTTGCGCTACTTCTTCCCGTAATACTTATTTTTTTGTTTCCATCTTTTTTCCCATGCAAAACGGGCTCATATTCTGCCTTCTGCATCAAAAAAATGAAGAGAGAAGAAAAAAATCCGCGTTTCTTTGGGTGGATGGTAAAACCCATCAAATTCCAGAGAAATAAACCCGATTACCCCTTATAGTCCATTGTCTATTGTTTCCTCCAATTTATGGCTGTGTACAATGACCAGTGTGCAGTCTTCTGCGGGAAATAAAAGCCCAACTGAGACAAAAAAGTTTCCTTTCCTTATTTCATGCTTCTGTGCGTCTGCTTCTGGCGAAAGCCTGGAGGAAACCACGTAAGACGCATTTTATTTACTACAGACCCAACTCCACATTTTGCCTTTTCCGCTTCGCTCAGAGGAACTACGAGAAGGAACAGCGAGAACGACGACGACGAGGACGAAGAAGAAGAAGAAAAAGTTTTCTTTTCGTGCCATGAGCTATCGTGAAGTGCGGTACGATAAAAAAAATCTTTTTCCAATTCCAGCAAATATAGAGAGCTAATATCCAATCTGTGGGTGTAGTAGATACACGGGGAGACGAGCTTAAAGCCAAAAACCACCACAAAATAACTCTCTCTTCTCCTTTTCTCTGTGTAACTTTTTACTTTCCAGCTAATATCCTAAATGACTGACTCGATTTCTATGTGTGGGAGAGAAAATGGCTCAAATAATTCCTTTGACATATTTTCCCCTAAAAGTTTTCCTGGTGGATCATCGACATTTACCATCACTCTTGGAGCAAATGTTGCCAATATTTTTTTACTCTACCACGAACTAACCTGGTTGAGTTGAGCTAAAATGTTTTTGAACCGAAAACAAACACCCTTTTATCCTTTATGTCTTGTATAATATGGCCCGAACTAAGTAGCTCCAAAACTAACTCTGCAAATATCTCATATTCCTTGAATTTTAAGATATGCATATAAATATTAATTACCTAGATAGCATGAGCTTATATGTCATACATACATACCTTAAGCAACCTCCCAAGTGATTCAGGAATTTCAAGTTTTTGGAGGACTTTGAACTGTTCGAAAACATTGACATTGTTTAATTCCAATAAGAATTACTCTGAGCAAATGACAACTTCAATTAGCATTATGAAAACTTTGGAAGCAGTAAAAATTCTGCATTTTTTCCATTTTAGCAAAAAAAATTTTGTTGAGGAGAAAGCTCTTGCAATCTTTCCTTTTCCCCAACCTATCCCGTCGTATAACCAAGACTGGACAATTTTTTTGGCCTTCCCTCATTATGTATCTTCTCGGCGCAGATTTTTCTGGCAACTTTTTTGCAGAGTGGGAGAATCGGGGATGCATAACTGCTCTTCACATTTTGTGATCACGGAGTGAATATAAATACGCACATAATTTTAAAACCAACTCAGCTGCGTTTTACAAAATCTCCTGCTACAGATATTCAGAATTCACTTCTGTATGGCAAGATTTACAGATCATTTTTGGCAATTTAAAGGACAATCTGACATTCGAAATGGCCTCTCAATGCATTCATACCACATGCTCCTGGCACATGATAATCCG
>JAHZMY010000910.1:0-10460 GCA_027743915.1 Seira sanloemensis
CCAACCACCCAAAACCCAACCCAGAAAAACCAGTCTCGCAGCTCGCATCAACTCACTCATTCTCTGTGGCTGGAACATGGACGATATATAATGGACATTATGTTGTTGCATCATTTCATTATGTAGAACAGTCCCTTTCTCAATTTTGTTTATCCCGAATGGAAATGAGATATGGTCGTATTAAAAAATCTGATAATGAACTGATCATCATCAGTTTCTTTTCATGGATTGCACAATTAATTTGCTCGCATAAAATACGATGTAGTGTGGAGCAGGATAAATTATACTTTTGTCTTAAAACACTATTTGAAATTTGGCCCCTTATATGGACTTTGCCCTTTGGGCTAAAACTTATGCAAATTTTGGCTGGGAAAATTATTAGACATAATATGCACGCTTATGTATATATGTATGTATATAGGTATATATATTATATAGCGTCAAACATAGTTTTAAAAATTAAAATAGAACTTGAGCTTTTGTGGGCCGGAGAAGTTTTGAGAATAAAACTTTATGCTTTTATTCTGGAGCCACTTATCGTTGAATAAAAGGAATTGTGCGTTATTATTATGAAGGAGAGCAGGCATAGGTACCTCTTTATTATATTACTTACGAGTTTTATTCCTATTTTTAGGCAATTAATGGATTAGTACTGACATTTGTGAAGAAAATGTAAAGAAATTAATTATGCAAAACACTCACTGTATCATCATCATCATCATGATGATGATCGGCATGATCCATGTTTAGTGTGACCTTTGTGTCAATCGCAGAAAAAATAATATGAAGCAGTAATTGACTATGAGGATTAATCTTTTTCTGTGAGGAAAATAAGAGAACAACAAGATGAAATAAGAACAAAAAAGCGATGAATTTAAAGAAAGGGTTATGTGATTTGGCCATGCCAGTTGTTTTTTCATCAACTTTTCTTTGTATTGCGCATTAACTGTTGATTACGGGGATTTTTTTGGTGACTACGTGATTATCACGACATTCCAAGATGATCCTGAAGTAGAGACAAGCAGGTCACTTGTTCTGATCTGTGGCCGTGAGCAACATGCAGAATATAATGATTAGGCATTGTGAGGAGCATTTGAAGAAAATGGGTGCAATTGTTTGCCACCGTTCCACTTACAAACTCTATTTGTGCTTACAGGAGCGAGTCTCGCATTGCCCCATATAGGCCACTGTTCTCACTGATGCCATTCGTTTCTACTTGGAAATCAAGAGAAAACTGAAAGATGAGCTCGAAAAGGAAATCACCGCCAAATAAGTTTGAAGAAGCCGGAGGTAAACGTTAATTTAAGCTTTCAAAAAAAAATGAATCGGTTTACCACAGAAAGCATGCTCTGCAGACAATTCATGCGATGAAAAAGTAACAATGTGCCTCACGCTTTCCTTTCTCTTTCTCTGTCTCGTGCTCCTATCATCGCACGAAAAAAAAACCCTTGTGTAACAACGTAACGTGCCGACTCGTGCAGAGCGAACACAAAAGGGAGGCGGAGTCGAAGAACAAGGAGTCGTGGTGCGAGCGCATTCGAATCAAACTTCAGGAGCGAACAAAAGAGCAACTCCCTTTGTGCTATCTTCCCATGAAGACGAGGAGTTGACTGCGTGTGAGCGAGAGCACGAGCAAGGCCTCACCGAGCCGTATCATCATCAACGACTTCATCATCAGAAGGAGGAGGAGGACGACGACGAAGGTGAGCACGGCGTTCCAATGGACTTTCAACCGAGCCTCAACAGTACCAACAATGGGACTGGAGACAACAATAGAATGACTCTCGAAGAAGGTGGAGCGGACAATGAAGCCTCATCCTCAGACGATGAATCTCAGGTGATGGTGAACCTTCTCAAGACACGAATGGATTTTCGTGACAAGTCCAAGCAAAGCTGCTCCTCCAGCGCCCCCTCAGTCTTTCCAAATCACTGCCCCAAAAATAGCAGTAGCAAGTCCCGGCGGAGTCACAGAAGTCTAAGGTCCTCTAGCAATAACAACAACAATAACAACAAAGATCTCTTGTCTGACCAAAATATTGAGGATGAGGAGGGCTGTGGCAGGGGCGAAGAGGAGATGCAGATGCAGGCGAGAGGGGACATTGGACAGGTCGACGAGGAGATGATGCTTGACATTCTCCCTTCCTCGCAGATGAGTGTGAGAACACCTCCGCAGCAGCATTTACTAGGGCGGTGGCAGGGGCGACGAGGAGATGCAGATGCAGGCGAGAGGGGACATTGGACAGGTCGACGAGGAGATGATGCTTGACATTCTCCCTTCCTCGCAGATGAGTGTGAGAACACCTCCGCAGCAGCATTTACTCCAGCAACTGACTCGACAAACTCGTCGGACGTTGACGAGGAGCAGGGGAGCTCATGACTTGGGTGGCAGTCACAGTGGAGACGACGAGGACAACGACATGTCAGACTTGGGCTCGTACTGCACCCCGCAAAACTCTGACGGCGAGGACATGCTCGGATCGGGGAAGGCGCAGACTGCGAAGTCGGGGAGTAGTCGGCGCTCAAGTGATAGCTACTCGTCGGCGAGAAAAAGTCCCTTTCTCAATGCAACTCATTCTGGTCCCAATAGTAATAATAATAACAATAACAACATTGACTCCAAGAATCATAAGAAGAGTATGGATGACGTGCTGCGGAAGCTGAATTCCAAGTTTGGAGCGGCCCCTGCGCCCGGGACGATGCCGGCTGGTAATAGTAACAATGTTACGAATAATAAAGGAGCTGGTCCAGGCCGGAGCGCAGGAAGCTCACCGAATCCTCCGCAGGCGTCAGCAGCCTTCAACATGGACCAAAGGTAAGCTTCCATCCCATGTGTAACCTGCACCTGCACATACAAACGTCACAATAATTTATTGTTGGGTGAATCTGACTTTAAGCTATGCAACCCACACTTTCAACTTTTCCGCCAAAGATAAAAAAAGTTAGAAAAGGGAAATGCTGTGCAACTTTTTCTCTCTCGTATTTCAAAGAGCATTATTTTCTTGAAGAAAAAAAGTAGCCCACAAAATGCATACTTTGTCAGATGCTGAGATTTAAAAACATTTTTTCCAATTTGAAAGAATGAAATTTAGCATTTAAATTTAATTGGAAGTTGCAATATGGATACGATGGTATTTTATGGAATGCATTTTTATTACCTATTTAAGCTCATTGATAACTCCTTCTCCTTAACTGTGTAACCAAAAAAATGGAAAACCAAATAAATGCATACATAATAAATAAATATATTCACAGTTAAAAGGAACTGCAAATTGGTCATGAACTAATACTTATTGGTAAAAAAATTGAGCATTTTCACCAGCCTACTTTTCCTGAATGAATCCTTTCCGAAAGTTGAGATTTATTCCCTCAGATGGATTAATATCTTACTCACAAAAGTCGTAAAAAAGTGAAACGGAAACTGCAAACCACTTATTCCAATCGAGCAGAAAGTCTTTGAATGCAAGCCCTTGTTTACATTAGAAACTGCGAAATTCCCTCAGACGGATTAATATCTTACTCACAAAAGTCGTAAAAAAGTGAAACGGAAACTGCAAACCACTTATTCCAATCGAGCAGAAAGTCTTTGAATGCAAGCCCTTGTTTACATTAGAAACTGCGAAATCTAGGCCACAATTCCCATTCCGCAAGCAGCACTCATATTTCCACGTTTTCTTTCCTACGGATATATAATGAATCTCATTATGCTTCCTTCCGCAGCATGTCCAACATTGCCCCACTGGTCGGCATGGGAGACGACGAGTCGCTCCTGGAAAACGAGCAGAAGCTTTCAGCAATGATCAGTCAACTTCAAAAGCTGCGGGAGCAGATTCTCACAACAAAATCCAGTACGTCTCAGCAGCAGCAGACACATAATCAGTCTTCTATTTCATCCGTTTCCTCCGCGGCGAATTCATCGGCAAATCATCCCGGTGGAGTGAGTAGTAATAGTAGCGGTAATCATCATCACAGTAGCAATGCAACTTCCACATCAACCCAAAATCAGTCTCCACAGCATCATCACCATCCTTCGCATACCTCATGCACCTCAGCACCAGCAGCACAGCTCCAAGGTAAAAAAAAACTCTCTCTCTCTCTCTCTCAAACTTGATCTAATCCCGGTAATTCTAATTGCACATGTGCACATACATATTACATTATACGTAAAATTAAAAATTGCCGTATTTTCCATGTCAAAAGTCGACTTCCAACTAACTTGACTTCTTCTCCAATCCATTCCAAATATAATATAATCTGATCGAATTTCTGTAATCTCTCAAAATAGAAGAAAATTTCACGTAATTATCCTTTTTTACAAAAAAAGCAGTTTGCATTTCATTTCGAGAAACTCTTTAGAAAAAAATGTAATATTATGTACCGAGAATAAAATGTTCTACTTGCATAGGAGTAAAAAAAGTAGTTTTTACGAACATAATATTTTTTGTTGATGCGATTCGGCGAGCTAGTAAAAAAAAGAAGGAGGAAAGAAAATTGTCAGCTTCTTTTCTTCTCTATTTTTATTCTTTTCTATACCATTCTGTTCAAGTTCAAGAAATTGAATGCATATTCCTTGTCATATTATTCATATCATGTGCATATTAATATTTTTATCATTGAAGACGCGTGCAACAGCTGCTGTTGTGTTTCTCGATCCTGTTTTTTGTCGTCTTGAAGATGTCTTCTTTTCACACACACACACTCATACGAAATAACAAAATAAAAAAATGATGACTTTTCCGAAGATTGTCACAAAAAAATCTTTTTTCTCAATCTTTTCCCCCTGGCTTTATCCTTATCTTGTTTCTTTACGATTCTCTACGTCAGATTTTATAAAGAGAATGTACGGTGGATGATGATGATGATGATGAAATACCAAAAAATTGGTAAGAAAAGCGAAAAAAAGATGTAGAAGGTAGGTGCTTAGCGCTTGCTCTTATTTCCAAAAATAAAAACGCCAAGAAATTATTTTCTTGGCAAATATGCCTCAATGACGATAACAAAATTCTCTCGGAAACAAGGAAACATATTCTCTCTCAAGATATGCGGCGACTTCACAATATTTCATATTTTTTAGTGATGATATCAAATAAAATGGAAGAAAAATTATGAAATTGTTCCAAAAAATAATTATATTATTCTACAGAGTGACGAGGCTTTTCAGACGACTTTTTCACGTTTTGGGGGAACGGGAAAGAAAGAGTTTCAAACAAAAATCCTACACACGGAATAGAGATAGAGAGAAGCCGCATTATCCCATTGTAAAAACTGCGGCTTGACTGCAAAAGTTATGAATTCTGTGTTTTTTTTAAAGAAGATGTCTCTCTCTCTCTCTCATTTCCTTGTGAGATTTTTTTTATCACGCGGTTTGGTATTCACTTTAAGCTCGGTGTTGACTCCTCCGCTTGTGGCACGGCACATATTTGTCATCACATTTCATCATTTCGATTGTACGTGAACATAAAACGTCTGCACATTACTTGTTTTTATGTAAGACAATGAAGATTTTTTTAAAGGATTATGACATTCTGTTTTTGTTTCCGCTTCTGTGGGCCACACGGTACATCACATTTCATCATATCGATTGTACGTGAACATAAAACGTCTGCACATTACTTGTTTTTATGTAAGACAATGAAGATTTTTTTAAAGGATTATGACATTCTGTTTTTGTTTCCGCTTCTGTGGGCCACACGGTAGCTTTAGATGGAGATCCACCCTCTCCTCTCGTCGTCGTTTTTTGTGGCTGAAATAATGACGCTCTAAAAAGTGACAACAATTTATGACACGAAACCATTGCACTAAATGGTAGCATAAATAAGCGTGGATATTGACGTTGCGTTATACCAACCGCATAGACAATATAAAAAAGCACTACGAATCATAATAGCAATTCATATTTTCTCTCTCTCTGTCTCTTCCCCCTCCTCCATTCCACCTCATCCTTGATTCCGTGTCGCAAAGGTAAACTGATGAGTCCACATGTACATGGTATGTACATATACTCCACCGCAGCAGCTGTCATTTCCAGTCCTACTCCATTGATAAAAAGCACCGAGAGAGTTGTCGAGGATGATACTATAAAGAATTTTTTATGTGGGGGAATTTTCTCTCGTGTTATGGCACTGATTGAGTGGGATAATTTTGAGCGAGCAAAAAATGAGCANCTATAAAGAATTTTTTATGTGGGGGAATTTTCTCTCGTGTTATGGCACTGATTGAGTGGGATAATTTTGAGCGAGCAAAAAATGAGCATTGTGACTTCTTCAGCTTTGTCTCGCAAAGACACGGCACACTTCCGCTCATTTCCTTCCTCCGAATCGGCTCCACTCTGGATAAAAAAATGAAGCCCACGAATTAAAATATTGCAACCGCGTGTTTCTCCAAGTATAAATTGTGCCTAGCACGCAGCAAAGAAGGGGACACGAATATTAAATAATTTTTTTAAAAGATCCTTTCCTAAAACAATTGGAGTGAGATTTTTGCTTCCTTAAATAGAAATAATGATGATGAGAAGAGTATGGCGGAGGAGATGCGGCAAGCGTGTACGATCTTCAAAAGGGGATCAGATTGCAATTGGATTGCATGCGGTCTCTTCTTCTCACCCACAGGGAAAAAATAGATTTTTACTTTCTTTCCGAGCTAGTCTCTTACTTTTTCATATATATTTTTATGGGGAAATGATATTTTATATCTTCAGCATTTTCTATTCCCGTCCTCTCCTCCGATGATCGTAATATAAATATGGGCACATTACTTTTTGTGGTCTTGTGTGAACCCCTTTTGTACAAAGTAAATCCCGGCTTCGGTCTTTTATATTTTTATGGGGAAATGGTATTTTATATCTTCAGCATTTTCTATTCCCGTCCTCTCCTCCGATGATCGTAATATAAATATGGGCACATTACTTTTTGTGGTCTTGTGTGAACCCCTTTTGTGCAAAGTAAATCCCGGCTTCGGTCTTTTCCTCACGGAAAAAAACATCCCGTGTGTTTGTGATCTTTTTTTATTCTTGTATTATTCCGGCTGCTGTGCCACCACAATGTAATTTTTGTCGCGACGTCGTCATAACCGTTTTTTTAGAAAATGGGATGCATCAAGAGTCAAATAGACCCACCAAGGAAAGAAAAATTCTCTCTCTCTCTCTGTGAAGAGTGGGGAGAAGTCAGCATCACGTTGGTTGATGATGCTCATTTAGTGAGCATTACTCAACAATAACAAAAACAACGGGATGAAATATGATAGTATCAATGAAACATTAGATTCCGATGATATACCAGATTCTTCTGAATACGTGCTTAATATGCACATATGTGCTGTAAAAAACGGAATTCTTTCTTGGCATTCTTCTCCTTCAAACAGATTATGATTTAAGAAAATCTTCTAACCTTGGGCTAGTTCATTTTATCTTGGAATAAACAGGCAAAAGTGATGACGTGAGCACAGAACGGGACAACCATTGAAACGGAACTTTTATCATTGTTTCGAACCCTCCTGTTTTAAGGTATAAGCTGAAGTGAAAATTGTCGAGGTCTTTCAAGCTTCCAGATTTCAAAATTGGTTCCATTTGTTCTCAAAGGGCGATAATAAGAGTTTTAAGGACAATGCAGTACAATTCAAGTGCAAACTCTCCCTAAGACAGCATTTTTAAGTGGTCGGAAAACCTCGAAATGTTTACGAGATACTTATTTGAGTTTGTATGGGGACGTGACAGGATGAAAATTTCCTTTCCGATTTTTACCATCACTATTATTGTAAACTACCTTTGACGCACATTATTTTGCCCGGAAATTACTGTAAAAATGGTGGACTTAATAGGTAATAGTCATGTTGGAGAGTGCATTGAAAATGGCACGCTACATTTGCATTTTATGATCGTGTTTATTATCAAAAGGCAGCGTAATGTGGTCCATAATGTGGCTGTGGAATGGGAGACAGAAGAGCTGCTGCTGCTGCTTCTTTCCTTCTGCTGCCCTAATCTTTCCTTCCTCTCCTCAGCACCAATTTCCTTGTCTCGCGTAGCACGGAACTTGTGCGAATGGAATAATTCTCGTAAATTTTGTTATCTAAAATTAGCAAAATAAAGAGAAGAGTCTAGCGCGTGAGATTAGTGTGTGTACTCCCGCACGTCACAAATTTTATTCCTGATTTCTATTTTCCCTTTTGAACTATTTATAGTTTTGATTAGAAGTTTGGCTAATTGCTTTCCCTCCAGTTTAACCTCTTTCTCCCAAGGCGGAGTTTGTTTTGTGTGCAAAATTTTGTGAATGTGCGTCAAAACAAACAGAAACTCATTTCCTCTTTTGGTCCTGTTGTCAACATCCTTTCTTGACTCGCAAGAGTTCATCTTACTCATGAGCAAATAGGAGAAAAAAAAACTTTTACCTAGTTTGCTTCAATTTCCTCTTCTCTTTGGACTTTCCTTTGCTCTTCGTAGCATTATATACACATAAGCACTCCTTCTTCTGTACTTCATATCTTTTATTTTGTTGCCTGAAAAATGAATCAATGTCAAATATTCTTGTTCCTCTCACTTTGTTTGCCTCCCTTACTTCAAAAAGTGATGATGATCAGGAGCTTTCTCCCTTCACAACAGATCTTGTGTTTTCGATCATTTCACCTTCTGGAAATCAACTTTTCTCCCCTTCAAGGATTAATTATTGCTGGTGTGTGGTACAATATTATCATCATCACCCTTTCCCTACCCACTCTCAAGCTAGCTCACCATCTTTTTGCTTTATCAAGTTAAACAACAACAACTACTATTTTTTTTCTCTATAAAGTTTACTCGACTGAACTTTGTTCTTGATGATGAGCTTCTGAGCATTTTCTCCCTTGATCTTCTTGATTATTATTTGCATTCATTAGGAGAACTATGCACCTTTATCTTGGGTCTTTGGAGTTTGGTGGAAAATTTTCGAGTATCAGCATCAAGCCTCAAAATCCACGTTGTTTACTCTTTCCTTTATTTTATCCCACTGACTTTGTCTTCCTTTTCCTCATCAAATAATCTTTTGCCTCGTTTTGCTTTGAACGGAGAGAAGGATTGGAATAAGTAAATGAGTCTGACTCCATTTATGCCTATCTACATATATACTAGCTTCCTTCTGGAAAGAGTCTTTCGAAGAACACAAGTTTCTCTAGTAGCACAGGTGCATAGCTACGTAACACCCACGAGAGTAGGTGTTCATCACGATTGTCCTGATTGTAATTAAGAAGCAAAAAAAACTTTTCAAAATGAAAACTTTCTTGAGAAAAAAAACTTTCTAGAAAACATAGAATCTCTGTAAGGTGAATGATGATGATTCTTATCTCCAGTTTCTTGTAAATACGAAGACGAGGAATAACAAAGAGATTAACCCCGTTTAACCCTTTTTAGTAGTAGCACACAACTGTGAGTGAAATCTCCATCTCATTTCATATTCATATATGAGGGAATACGAAGGGGTGAGGAGTGGAGGCCACCCTCCTTCGTCATACTCTAATTTGCCTAAAATTTCATGGATTAGGGAATCTCCACGTTGCGCATATTGTGCAACTTAACAATGCGCACCAAATTGATATTTATTGCTCTTTATTTGACGTGATTTGAAAGTCGGAGTGAAAATACCCCGTTATCATTCGCTGCAGGGGGTGACTCCTCATCAATCTGGTGATGTGATAGTTGATGATGCAATCCTCTTGCTTGGATCATGTGGGGAACATGACAATGCTTGTCATTTCTCCTGTAATGTAATAATAGTCATATTATTATGCACATAATATTCATCTCATTTCCAAATGTCATCAAGTTCAAGTTCTACATACGTTCGAGAGAGGGTTGGTAAATACATTGCAACTGAGCAGCCATTCGCGTCACTTTGGACGTTTTCCCTTTGCTGAAAAATAATATTTTTATTCACTCTGATAATTTAATATTTTTCCTCCCAACTCCTTCTCCACCTTCTTTAGGGATGGTGATTTATGCTAACACAATCAAAAGCAGATTTTCAGCTTGAGGTAATCCCATAATTGTCAGAGTACGCTTGGGTTATGCTTTACAACCCTCGTTTTTCCGAGGTTTCAGTGAAAGATCACATATTTTTTATTATAGTTTTAGCTCAGAACAGCACAGTTACAAAGAATTCATACATTTTCACCTGCACCTTCGGAGAGGAGGGGAGCGGTGGAAACCCTTCTTCGACGCACTTGTGCCACCATCCGTTGCAGCATCCAGCTCACTTCACTTTTTGGCTGGTAAATAGTGCGGAGGTGATGGTGATGATGAGAAAGGGAAGCCGGAGCAGAACCGAAATCATAAGTGCGGAAGCGTTCACGTTGAGTCTTTGTTCTCCGTCTGTGATTGGCTGGCTAGTTGGCCGAAATTGGGCGGGATTGGGCGGTATTGCTCCCAGCCAATCACAGGTGAGGAAAAACGAAGACAAAGACGAAACGTGAAGGCTTCCGCACGTCAGATTTTTTCCCTG
>JAHZMY010000911.1:0-13783 GCA_027743915.1 Seira sanloemensis
GGGAAAGCCGAGGGCAATGCTATTCTTTCATATATTAATTACACCTTCCGCCCAATTGACCATTCAATCGGCGCTATTCACTTGACAAACCTTTTAGAAGTAGAGCTAGGCTAAACTACGCCGTTTTCCACTCGATCATACAGGCAATCCCATCAGAGCAGTTTAATTGTGTGAATCCCTTGTTTTGCCTAAATAACCGTGAAGTTATTGAAACTGATGATGAAATGAAATCAGTGAGGTAATATAATACGCAATAATAATTAGGGGAAAATCTAGATCGTGCTTCATTTTTTGAAACTTGTAAGAATATCTTTTCATATCTGCATTCCAACTGCTTTATGTATTAGGTAGTATGTTACTCAATTTAATTAACGTTGAAGTATGTAAATCCTCTGAAGATTTTTTTACGTTTCTTGACAAGGCTTTGAAGCTGTGTATTTTTGCTTTGTCTATCTGCCCCATCCTTTTTGGCAATGAGGTATATTTCAGAGCCATTCCAAACACGTGTCCGCTGTCAGTGTAAAACAACAAAGGGTCCCGTCGACGCTCCTTCTCTGCCTTTTATAAAACTTATGATGTTCCTCACTGACAAAAGCATTTCTAAAAATTCCACTTGCCTTCTTTTTCTTAACAATTTCAGTAAAATCCGCCTCTTTTCCGTCTTTTGTTGACTATTCGTAACTGTCAGCCCAAATTCAGCAGGTCTGCAAAAAGTCAAAGAGAAGAGATGATCATGATGATTATGAGTTGAGACGATGATGATCCCATTGAAATGAAGACGTGACCAATATGTAAGACAAACGATGTTGCCTTCAGGGCCGATATCATCATTCCTTCGAGAATATTTTCTTTAAAAACCACAAAAAACCGTCAGACATATAGCTTTTGTGATATAAACTGAATAAATATCAGTATGGCATTAGGCGCATTGAAAACGTGAGTTTTTCTTCGCCGCTTTTGCTGTAAAGACGAGAATACTGAAACTATGGGCTGTGTGAGGCGCAGGCAAAAGGTAGAAAAGGATGAAGAAAAAAGCCGTAAGGGAGTATTTCAGATGAAGGGTCCCTTGGGCCTTCAGCCACTTTCCTACTCGAATCGGTATACTCCTACTCTACACACTCTATAACTAACCGCATCATCATCATATACACACCCCGATAGACCCACAAACCCGTAAGAAACGCGAGATGTAAAATGTTTTTTGTCTTGCCGAACCACCTTACCTTTGGAGAACAAGATTCATTATTACACATCCTTTCATTTTCATCATAAAAAATCCTTTCAGTGTAAAAGACAAGATAAAGGGGAAGAGAGAAGAGCATTGGAATTTCGGTACACTCAAGATCAATATAAAATGCACTGACTGAGAGTATGAGAGTAAGAAATAATGTCCCATTAAAGCTTGGTATATTCATATGCGTACTACCAATGCAGGTGTCTTTTCTAAAAAAAATGCACCGAAATCAAGTTTCAAATGTCATTGTCGCTCACTCAAAATCTCTTTGATTTTGAATTCACCGAGTTTTATCTGGATATGCACAAGTGCTTCGACTGGTCACTATTTTCATACCGTTTCAACCCGATGCGTAATGCATTCAAAACAAATGCCTTTTACTTTTAAGGTGCATAGAATTTTAGTAATGGTAAATTCACGTTTCTTTGCTTAATTTACCTTACAAGTTCATACCCGGTAAGTCACGGAATACATGTATCCATGCATGTATGGTCAATATCATATATCTTTGATCCGTTTTGTACAAAATCTTTGGGCAATACTTTTTATTTTTATCGTTTTCAAGTAGTAGTAGATTAGTTGGAGTTAATTTATATCATTTCACGATAGCTACTGGCCTAATAAATATAATTTATTCAGATCACGATAGTTGGACGTTACAAGGTTTCAAGTTTTGATTCCTTTCTTCTAAAGATTGTTAGGACTTTCTTCTTGTTTAGATAAGAAATACATTATTAATAAAAATCTAAAATGACCCTTTTAAACCTTATTCATTGTCGATTTTAACCAAAACTGTATCTTGAGGCACATAAAGATAAAGTTATTTATTAAGCAGCGTCAAAAATAAAGAAAGTGTGCAATCACTTTTATTTTCTTCAGGGATTTCCCTTATCTGCCCTTTCCCTTCATAAAAGAGATGTTTTCAAAACCGAGTCAACTCGACACACTGAATGAAACATGGCAGGCAAAATGAAATCATTCTGTGGGCTTAGGAAAATTCAGTTTATTAACTTTAGCTGTCATATTAAGCCCATCATCAAAAAAATACTGCTTGCCTTGTCTGCTTACATTAAGAGGATCGTGTCTGGTGTGACTGGAGAGATGAAAGAAAATGAAATCCTTCTGTGGGCTTAGGAAAATTCAGTTTATTAACTTTAGCTGTCATATTAAGCCCATCATCAAAAAAATACTGCTTGCCTTGTCTGCTTACATTAAGAGGATCGTGTCTGGTGTGACTGGGGAGATGAAAGGGTTATAATATTATCATGACTGAGAAATAACTAACACTTTTATTACTCCTTCTCTTCCAGCAAGACGTCGGCATAGTCCATAGTGTACTTAGTAAGATGTTTCGCCCTAAAAAAATGGCATCATCCAAAGTTCATAATCGCTATACGGCAATGTGCATCTTCTGAGTAATTCGCCATTTTTGCAAAAGACTAGGACTAGCCACTACCTCATAATTTATTTCCGTGATGCGTATAAATACGTCAGCCTCCAAGTCTGATGTTGATATGACAAGATGCTTGTCTAGATTCTTTTCATGGAGATATGCAGCAGGCAATAAAGCCTTATGTAATAATTTTTCAAACAGCCGTCGCTCAAGCTATCGTTTCAACTAGGCATAAGATGCTTGTCTAGATTCTTTTCATGGAGATATGCAGCAGGCAATAAAGCCTTATGTAATAATTTTTCAAACAGCCGTCGCTCAAGCTATCGTTTCAACTGGGCATAATGTTTGCATTTTTATTAGCGATGGCATGCGTGGAAGGTTATGGTAAGGGAAAGTTGGATGTGATGAGTCCCTTGCGTAGGCGCCCTTCGTATGTAGGTATGTGGAATTTTCTGACAGACAGACGAATGGACGAATCTTTTACCAGGGAAACAAAACTGGCATTTACAAATCTACGCGCTGGATGTTTTGTGACCGTATATACAAACAGTGAACTCTCTATATAAGGTTACCCCGAGGGAAGAAAAATTCTACCCTTATGGGGAGGTATCCTTATTTCAGGGTGTGCTTACATATGTGGACAATGGCTGGATGCATCATGTACATATGAAGCCAAAAATACATTTCGAATGCGATGTGAAAAAGACAGTAGATATAAATGCATTTTTCGGACACAATGGTCACATAATTGTAGTCCTAATTTCAGCTTTACACACCAGCATCACATCGTATGATGAACACAAGCACGTTTCAGACGAACAACTAGTACCAGTTACCAGTTGTATTTACACATTTGATTTTCAGGGATTATTTATATTTCTTCCAGAGAGACAGTTCGTCAGGTATTGACCCCGATGGCCCTGCAAAGTGCATATACTGTGGATATGATTGAGATATGCTCAACGATCACATAAGTATTCGCGATTTCAGTAATTTACACATTTAGCAGGTCCATGTAAAGTATTTGTTAGCACAATTATGCTCAGAAAGTTACCACTGTGGAATAATTTATCTATTTATGGTATCGCCTCAGATTGGGGAAGACGTTAAAAATCAAAAGGTTTCAACACTTGGTTAAAAGATAAGCCTATGTTATTTTGAAATTCCTAAGATTTATGTAGCAATAAAATAAATGAAATGTACCAATCAAGTTGGGAGGCAATGAAAATTTCCATTTAGGTAAGTATGATATCTACATGACTATTCAAATATAACTTCAATTTGATTTACTAGCTAAAACTGTTCGTTTCCCTTAAAATTTGTTTCTCTTCTTAAAATGACATAAGCTGCACTATTGAAATCGCATTACGCCTTTCATTAGACCACAAAAGCTCGTGAATCATACAAATGTGATTACACTAAAAATACAAAATGACGAAAGGATAAAAGCTGTGTTCAAAAAAATGCCCGCTACATAAATATTGAAGATCATTAGCCCAACTCAAATCTTTTTACATTCATGTTTTAGGGTGCCAGACGACCAACTGACCGAGTAACAGCCATTCATTATTTCTTAAACCGGACAAACCTAATTTTCCATCCATAAATACATTTTTAGCCATGAATGGGGGCCCACCCTGGGTGTCAAATCCTTTTAAAAATTCCTTCATTCCTTTACAAAAGGCCTACTAAATATAATGCTCATTACTGGTTGTAAGATTTAAATTTGGGTGTAGTAAATGTACAACTGGATTTTCTCCGGTATGCACATATGCTGATTATACCATTATAATTTGATTATTATGATTGAGCAGAGCAGGGCTCGTTCGCACAGCCACAGTACTGGAAAGGTGAAAACGCACATTGTGCACAGTAATTTTCCAGTGTCCACGCCTATTCACCCGATCCAGTATAATTTCGAACCTCCCAACTCCAGCTTAATGGGCTCCTTTTCCTGAGAAAATTACATTTCCCAAATCTAAGTTTTTGTGTCATTATTCCTTTTTTGCTTCTTATTTTGTTGCGTCATTAGTTCACTTATTCGTCATTAGTGGAATATATAAATATCACTATATCCTTTGAAAGCTTCTCAATTTTCAGTTTATGCAGTCTACACACTTCAACTTTGTACCTTATAAATCGAGTTTGAAAGAGCAGGGCATTTTTATAGGAATTAAAACTTACACTGATGCATTTTCGTTCTCTTATAGAAATAATTACCATTCTTTGCCTTGCTAGCGTCAAGTTGCAGGAAATTCGCCCTCCACCTTCACCCGTCACCTTTTATCATTTGTGCTCTCGCCTCCAGTCACAACTGCACATTTCCAGCCGATGATAAATGACTTGTTGTCGTAAACTTTTCCATGCGTTTTTCGTCTAAGGCACCAAATTAGGGACAATTCTTTTGCTTCTTCTCCAGCATTGTGTATGCATGGGCATTTCTTCTTCATTACATGATTTTTACAAGATTCCATGTATAAACTTGGCATTCAACTACGCTCTGGGATTCAGGCGTCCAGCCATACACTGCCACAGAATCTATTAACGCGATTTCCTCAGATATTTCGCGTCGCCCTGCCTTTTACCCGAATATATAACAGCGGTTTGGAATTCATGCTATAATCTGTAGATTGTGTATGAGCATTGTGAACAACAAGTCATGCAGGCTATGGCATAGCGGCCATTACATCCATTGAGGCTATTTTGAAGAGAAAAAACTGGAAAAAGTTTTTTTCTATCTAATATAATTTAATATCATTGCTTGAAAAAAAAGTTGGAGAATGTATAAGAAAAAAAGTTAAGAGCCATGGAATATAAAATGAAATCATGAGGGATTCAACGGACCTTTGCCTGGGTACATTATATGCATAAAAGTATTGGCATTGTTGTGAGCGATGGTGAAAAAGAAAGTTTGGATAAAAATCGCCCGTTTTCATACAGGCACAGTTGCAGACTCTGTTTTCTCGACTGCGGACGAAATATAAACAGAGTGAAAGCAAGAGTCTATACACAGTCGTGGTAGCTCTGAGTCCCTTTTAAAGTCGTGATGGTCGGAGGGGGCTTCAAACGACAAAAAATTTACAACTCAGCAGATAAATTGTCTTCACATCAACTAGAGAATAAAGTTGCTTCAGGGTTTTTTCTTCTCTGGAAATTTACATGGGACGAAATAGGAAAAATACGACAATAAAATGAGAGAATGCTTCTGTAGAAATGCGAGATGAACCTTTACTTTTTTGCCAAGAGAGGAAATGTCTTCCTTTTTTGTTTAGGTAGCTGAGCTGTCGCCAATATCAAATGATATGTAGTACATTTATTTGTGTGAAACGCAAACTCTTAGTCGTTTTTACGTATGTCATATATAGCATTTCTTTGAAAATTGGAAGATAAGGTACTTCCGTAATTCTCTACAATGAGGTATTTAGTTTTCGTTTTTGGAGAACAACTTTCATTCGTCATTTGAAAAGAAGGAAATTATTAGAAATAACTCCATCCACCCACACACGTAGTAGGAGGAAGTACTTAGTTAAAATAAAACTAAAGTTTTCAATGAACCGACGGCGTGAGTTAAGTTGCTGTTCAAGAGTTTATTACCAATGCTTGAATTTCTAGAGATGCGTCCTTTCGAAACATGAGCTGTTGCTACCGAATCTTTTAAAAAAAATCTCTTCCGTTTTCATCCTTTTATGGTAAGCTGACTCTTCAAGAGAAGCATAAAATTGTGAGACTTTTTTGTTTTGACAAAAAGCTTGCAGAAACATGGCATTTATTTGATGTTCACTGACTTTTTGGCTATCGCCACCACTCGCTCTTTCCCATTGTTACATGTGTGTGTAGTGAGCGTTGCTCTTGTGATACATATGAAATGAACTACTTTTCCTTTTGTACTACATGCTCTCATTTGGCAGTGGAAGAGACTTTTTTNACCACTCGCTCTTTCCCATTGTTACATGTGTGTGTAGTGAGCGTTGCTCTTGTGATACATATGAAATGAACTACTTTTCCTTTTGTACTACATGCTCTCATTTGGCAGTGGAAGAGACTTTTTTCTTTTCGTGCATATGGTTGGATGAAAAGAGAAATAAATTCGAACCCTAATGCTTCCATATCTCGTGCAAGTTTTCTCTTTCGACTGATTCAAAATCAGATATGTACATATTCTGTATTGCATTACATGTGTATATGTACATGTATGTATATATTCAATTTCGAGTGAGGCTGACTCTTTCCCCGTAGTTTTTCATTCACAAGATTATTACAGGACGACGCAGGAAGGCGCGCTTTTTAGCACTGCTTTAGCAAAGACACATTACGACATTTAGGACGTGTTAAAGGTATTTTAGACTGATATTTCGAGTTTGGCAATTTTTTGAATGAGTTTAAAAAACTTTAGATTGCTTGTGGAGAGCTAATATTTAATAATAATGTTATGTAATCATTTCATAGACAGTGTCATAATTTGTAGTATCTAAAAATGTCAGTCTCAACTGCTTTTGATTACAGGTATTTATTGAAAGTTTTGCAAAGACATCTAATGTAATTTTACCAAATTTTAGCACAATCTCTGCATACTGCAGTTACGAAAAGGCTGTTGGACGATATAAAGAAAACAATGACGCAAAGCCACTTTTTGTATGTATCACAAGCTGACTTACTCGCATTGTGCCAAGCTCTTTATCACAATCTTGTGCTGGAGAAGTTTTTTTTAAGGCACGACAGTCGTAATAATACCATTTGTTTCATGTGTCAAGGCATATGGTCATTGCATGTCAGTTATGAAAAGTCTGCGATCATTATTATTGGTTTATGTTCACCCGAACTGCTTTCGCGCATTATAATAAAAATATGCTCATTTATTCTCCAGCCAAAGTGCAAAAAATGTATAGAGAAAGTGGCAACAAAATACAGCACTTATAAATATTAGTGGCCGGTCTGTGCTATGGACCACAAATCGTTTGGCAAAGTGTGGGCCCCGCTTCTTCTAAGGATTCCCAAGCGGATTTCTGCTTTTTTTGGAACAATGAAACATTTTCTCCAATTGTGTGTCCCACTTGCAGTACAAAGAGACAGGCTGAAGATACACAAGTTTATAAATACACAAAAGATATAAAAAAAGTGTTCTTGGAATGTCCTCCGCAGTCTTTTATGATTTCAGTAGCCAGCGACCAAGAGTGTAGTCAGTCACGTTGAAATGTAAAAAATATATATCGGAGATAATTTTATTCTGATGACATCAACGGGACATTCTCTGGGAAATCGTGAGGTCAGAGGGAAATAAGCGATAGAGAAAAGATGCCGTCTAATGCGATGATTACGAGAAGAAATGATTATGAGTCTTTCACAGCACGACTCCCTATTTATTTCACTTGGAGCAACGTAAAATATGGGGACATGTATGAGCGGATGCTTAAAAGGATAGAACGCTACAAATTCATTCCCTGCAACAAAGCCCTCTCCCTCTGCTCCCGTCCTCGGCATGTGCCTGAAATAATGCGTAGTAGAAAACAGTAGCCTGCTGAAAACAATAGCTTGTTTGTACACCAAACCATATAATGGCTCTCTCTTTTTTAAATGAATGCTTTTTCGTAATCGTTTTGTGAGATATCCAGTAATGAAGTTAAATGAGGCTTCCGGAAGCATTTAATTTAATGAGAAGAACGGATATTAGCCTGCAGGATGTAAGCTTTGCTGTTGTCAGCCATTTCCCTTTTTCTTAATCAGTGACTAAACTTATTTACCAGGAACATGTAACTTGTGTGCAAAGCAATCTAAGCACATACAAATAGAAAAGTCCACAACTTGATGTTTTAAAAAAGACAAAGCCAGACCATGTCGGGGAAAATAATTACCGCATCAATATTAGATTACCTGTACTTTTGTGTGTGCGTACACCATGTATGTATGTATGTATGTGCATAAACTTGCTATGGTCAAGCATATGTACGTACCAAATTTTTTATGTGCCTGTTACATTTTATACCTTAGAATTTTACATGTGTGACACGAGGTCAAAATGTTTTGGGGTGATTACAAAGGGGTGATTACACCAAAAAAAACTCAGGTAAATCAAATAGAGGTCCGCATCACGACAGCTCACCAAAGACTAAAGTAAATTACATTTTTTTGGATGTGAGAGCATTTCGAATGAGAAGCACGATGCGGCAGTAAGAAAAAGTGACTTTTTCCATTAAGATAAGATTTTTTAAGATGCTCTAATTATAAAGAGGACAGGTCTTTTTGAGTACAAAGGATCCTGCCCATTTCCCCCTCATACCTCGTTTGTTTCAGAACAAAGGAAAAAATCTTCTCTCAACCTCTCCAGTAGTTCATTAGAAGTTGACGTAGCTAAATTAAGAGAGGTTCTCAAGGGTTTGGCTTTTCCATCATAAATCATAATGTAATTAGAAGTCGGTAGTGAGTTCTGCTACCTTTCATCTAGTCATTTCCATTATTCCATTCATTTGATCATTTCCGACTCACCGAAAAATATTGGATGGTGAACATACCCACTAGTATTCACTTTACCTAGTTGATAGAAACACTTTATCTAATAATATCCAGCTCTTCGCTTTGATTCCCTTGAGGTATGCTCAACTCGAGGCCGTACCGGTCTCATTATTGAGTTCTTATCAGCAGAGTTAGCTTAATATGAAGTTAGAGAACCTGAAGGGTATTACAACTCTTATTCTTTGATTCTCCAGGCCATTATCAAAAATTCTTATTTAACATTTTGTAACGAAATAAGAACTGAATCTGTGTTAAAACAAACCAGAATTAACTCCACAAAACCCAGCAACTAATCCAAATACAACTTATTTTAAAGCAGCAATACCAAAGATAATATTAATGTTTCTTTTTATCATAAATGCTAGTGATACTTTTGTACCCCTTAAATATGTAAATCCTGAGAATGTGCAAAATCCGCTCATTTAAAGTTTTTTAATGCTTAAAGGTCACGGCAATTATCAATCACATCGGCATCGGATTCCATCAAGTGTACTTACATAATTTAAACAACTTTGTCTAAAGTTGAGGATGAGACTGGAATAGGTAAAACGGGTTGCTTTCCTTCCATCCATTAACAATTTTTCTTTCGCTTCTATGCAGCATTACCGCAGTTTTGGAAACTGACGAGGATGCAAAACAAGAGGAATCACTTTTTCACTCACACCTTACCCTGACTCGAAAGAGTTTGCTGACACGGCCAATTTCAGATGAGTATTTTATGGGCACACAAAGTTGCAGTAGTAGTTTGTGTACTCACCACACCGAGACCTATGAGGAAAGCTATTCTGAAAAAAGTTTTTTTTAAACTGGAGAAAATGATTCGGCTTGTAAAAATGCAGAAAAGAGGAGAAAGTCGTAACATGCATGTTCGGCTTGTTAACATTGCCGAGAGACAGAGAGAAGGCTGTGAACATGCATTTGAATAGGTACACACACGTGAGTGTAATGCACATACATATATACATACCTTTCTCCTCACGCATTATGTTCCACACGAAAAAATACTTTTTTTCCTAAGTAATCATGTAGGTACACAAAAAATGCGCCTTGCGGTGAACTAACATACTTACATTTGGACTGAACGCCAAAAAAATCTATTTCCCCTTTGCTGCAAAGATAACGTTCTAGAAAACGAAACTAGGTTGTTTTTACTCGTGTGGGAATTTTGGGCGGAAAAAATCACATGAATGTACACACAGAAAAACCTTACTTTAATTTGAATATCATTCGCAAATGGTATGTACTTCGTGGCAGCAAGTTTTTGAAATACACGTGTACTATAAATGATGTAACAAAGAAATTAAAGCTACCACAAAGTAGCTCGAGTATACTTTCTACTTGGGCTACATTTTTTGTAATCTTTCGTAGGAATCGTAAATTGGAAATATTGGACTACAATTTTGCGCGCCCCAATTCATAATTAATTTAATGTCACACTAAACCTTGAAAGTTTTATTTGTTGTGATTACTGGGATGTGCGAAATTGAATAATTATTTCTGGGAAGTGATAGATTTGTTGCAGAGCAAAACTGCATGAAAATCTTCCATAACACGAGCATTAAGATTGTGAAAACAACATAACCCGGAAAATAATTAAAAAGAACAAAATGCTGAATGAATATAAATAATAATTACAGCCACTGCCAGAGTAAAATGTGTTATACGTTATAAGTAGTCTTATTAACGCAATGCAAAATTGTGGGCGAAAGAGTGTTTTTTGTTGTACAAAAAAACTCATTTTAGCAAAAAAAGTCGCACAGCATATTTAGGCCACGTTTATCTCCAAGCTTCCTTCCTTTGAAACCAGAACAATGCACTAGTAAAATGTTACCACTATATGTACTTTAGTAAGTAGATGAAAAAAGTCCTTTTTTCTCTTCAGGGAATTTAAATGTCGTTGACTTACCCTCTATTTCTTTCTTCCCAGACATTTCCTCCTCGGAAGGAACTTTCTGATTAGTTACATACGGCTTCTCACACACAACCTTTTTGTAATACATTACACTGGCCTAGTTATACCGAAGGAAAAAACTCGGATAATATTTAGTCGGTATATAACGTCACACAGCAGCCTTTAACATCCTCTGAATAAATGAGCAAGGTATAATAAGATACGGAGGGGAAAGCACAAAAGACTTTCCCATGATGAAAAAGCCAGTTTACTTTTTTGCGCATTATACTTCCCTAAAACACTTTCTTTAAAAAAAAGAATCTTGCTGACTTTCGCCGGCCGCTGGAGTATGAATGCGTTGAGAATTGTGTAGACTCTAAGTAAAAGAATGGCACGCTATACTTCATTTCCGAAAGTTGAGTGGAAGTGAACAAGACGTGAAAAAGAGCACTGTTTTTTGCATATAATACAAAATTTCTTAAAGATGGAAGGCTTTTATCATCTGGATTCTCTCATGATGAACCTATGTATCGTTTGTTTAGTTCGAGAAAACGAAAACATTATTTCGTCCGCTAAAATTTAAAAGCAGCCTTTGTAAAGACAAATTACAAAGCTCTTTGTGATAAATGTAAGAAGCAACATTTCTCCCACGCATTGGTAAAATAATTAAAGCCATTTCATGCAGTTACATATAAAAGCATGATACATATTTGTCTTCCTAAAATTCATCCAACGATACTTGCTGTTTAGTGGGAATTAGATTAACTTGAGTGTAAAAAAGAGTCAGTCTAGACTAACTGCCTACAATCTCAAAGAAATCATGTCTTTTCACTCTACGTTCTTTCACTGATTTTGTTCCCAGATAAAAAAAGTATAAGAAAGAATGAGTGTAACTGTCTGTCTCAACCTCTTGTCTCCCTTTGTTTGATATGAGGAAAGGGAGCATGCAAAGAATGAAATGGTGAAAGCGGCGAGGTGCAACGGTGAAAATATGGAGAAGGAATAATAGCGAAAGTTAGCGGCAATGCTCACTGGTTTTGCTAAAAGGAGCTTGAGCAGAATTAGTAATGAACCATTGAGAACAAATAAAAAATCCGATCGCATGAGAAAAAATATTGTATCAAGGAAAAGCGGCTCACTTTCATCGTTTCATCATTTCTCCTTTTACATACAATTTTTTCTTCTTCTTGAGAGCCGAGCAGAGAATTAGAAATGAGATGCAAAAATACTTTTCAAGATCTATATGCTTCCCCTTCCTGCTGACTTGTCGAAATAAAAAGAAAGTCGTTTTGTGGAGAAAGTTGAGGAAATCATTACATAAATAAAGCGCCGCCACAAAAATCCCCGCCAGACAAATTTTGCTCCATTTATGCCACGTACCATCACATCTCAAGTTTTCGATAAGTACTTTTGACTTGCCTTTTTAACGAACCGCCTCGACTGCAATTTTTGTGATGAGAGAAGCGATGAAGATAAAATGAGAAATGTCATCAATTGTTTTCACTCTACAATGTGCAAAAAATAGAGATTGTCTGAGAATCGCTTCCTATCATGATTGGAATGAAATCAATCATACATTTTTTTCTTTCGTGAAGAGCCGTCATTTCAATCTTAGGGATGAAATTGCTTCCACTCTCAACCATTTCTAGGTTGCTCAATAGTCAATCAATTTGAACAAGAAGGGTTTTAATTTAAGTGACTTTTTTTCAGAGTACACACACGTCATCTTATTCCACTCGTTCAATTAAGCAGGGCCACTTATAATAGCCTCTAGGGACTTGAAGTCAGATCAATAAACCGTTGCGATACTTTCTTCAACATGGTTTTCATAAATTATGCTCACTTTTCAACAGATTTAGACTAATAATGAGCCACTTTTCCCCAGAAGAAAGGCAAACTTCTGATGAAAAGTTGAGAGTTAAGGCCTACAAGTACTCGGAAATATTTTCTTATAAGTATCGTCTCATACATGCATGAAGTATTGAATAGTTTGAAGAGTTTGTTTGCTACCTAAAAATTAGGCCTGATGCTTTAATAACAAGAAACGGATAACGTGCTGTGATGTTATTGTAAATATTGTCGAGAAATTTGTAGGTACTTGGGTCTGAAGATGCTGTTGGAACTTGCAGGCACAATGCAAATGCCGACGAAGTAAGGACTTGTGTAGTTGTAATAACGATGAAAGTTTTTAAAAAGCAATTTGTTGCTAATATGAAAAAAAAAACGTTTTATACTTATTATTCAGATGAAGAGATGTATGCTTAGTGTATGTATCTGCTGTAAAAAGTTTGTTCTCTTCGATCTACATTTTTAGTCTATTTAGCTTTTCAAGAGAACTCTACTTGAGAAATATGCTTTTATATAAGTTTCAATTATAATGGATGTTTTGCTATTGCTTTTACTCTCTCTCAGAGTTAAGAACTTTGATAGCGCTCTTATTTGCTTGTCATGTCATATATCATTGACCGACTTCCTTTCAACTCGTTAATGGATCTTAGCAAGAGCTGCTCGAGAAGGAGAGAGAGTGAGTGAGTTTGAGTGAGAAGAGGGTGAACATTTTCCCTTCCCTCACTCTTTCGCCCCTATCCAGCTTAATTGTAAAACATGCGGCTAAAATGGGAGTAAAAGTGTTGGAGGAGTTGTGATAGTAGAAAGTGGTAGTAGTATTTTTACCTTTAGGGCTGTTACGAGAAAGTCCAAAAAGTTAGATTCTGGTTTAACTCTGCACGTTGTAGAATCTGCTCGTATTAACTCAAGC
>JAHZMY010000912.1:0-13272 GCA_027743915.1 Seira sanloemensis
TGAAACTTCAATTTGCTAGAGAAAAATTTTGCCTTGAAGAGGCTAAAGACTCCCCGCTGTGCAGTGAAATGGTGGAATGCGCATTTGAATTAAAAACAGGAAAAATCACTCGGAAAGGAAAACAAGGAAATGTTTACTTTCTCCAAATCTTTCACCAGAATGCACACATACATATTCAAGCGCAGCTCTGAACTCTGAAGCAATCTTTTGATACCCCCAAGTCCTTTTCCACCACGAACAACCGCGGTGTGTAGAAAATGTTCCATATTAAAAAGAGTTTATACTTTCCAGCATCATTTCCTTCCCAGAAAAGTTTTTTTTCCCACCTTTTCTCCCAACCTCACAAAATCAACACCTTTTATACAACTGTGCTGCATACATATTACGCTAGATGAATGCACACAGGAAACTCTAATGTGGCATCCTTGGCGTACCTCATATCCTCCACGAATTCCAAATTCTTTCATTTTAGCCCTCATCCTACTTTCTACCTCTAAACAAAAGTTTCACGCTGAGATCACCATCCTCTGTTCCCACATCCTTGGAAATCCATTGAAGGAACAAACGGCGCGGATGGAAAAGTCACGGCGAAAGGATTATCGCAAAATTGCATACTTCTATCCTGTTTTCCCATCTTGAATTTTCTCCAAGCAAATTTCTCGCAGAAATTGAGATAACCTTGAAATGAATGGGCATGTACATATTTTGTTTTTTGGTTCAGCTGCATTAAGAACGCCATTAAAACGGTAGCTTGGCCCTGCACATAAAGAAACAGAAGAAATGTTGAAATACCTCCCGGGAGGAATGATGTTGCACATTTTGAGCCATTTCTGGCACAGGATCATTGTTGAAAGCAAAGAAACACGGGAAAAATACAAACTTCAATTTGAAAAAGAGAAAATGCTTTCACAGCACAAGTTTGATTGAGTTTATCCCCGGATTTAGATTGCGTATGTCCTTTGGTCAATACAAAAGGGAAAATGACAAAGAGGTGACGGGTGGTTGACATGAATAAAGCAATAATCTATAGACTACGTGTCGCTCCTGAAAAAATGAGATACACTTTCTATCCTCCTTCCAATCCACAGCGTGAAAAATAATTCAGAAATAAAGCTATGTTGATCTGTCTTGCTATAATAACTTGAAAAAGCATAACTGCGACCTTACCAAAAGCAGGATTTTTAAACTACATGTGTATCGGAAATGCGAAAAGAAAGAAACAGACACTGCCCGCAGCTCCCTAATGTAACTTTTGCTTAAAAATAGAACACTTTCAAAGGTTCAAATACGCAAAAACTTTCTCCACAAACAATCTCAACTTTTCCCTTGTATCTTTCACCAGCATGTTTCGCATTCGAAAAAAATCTTTGAAGTTTTTGTTTTCATCGTTTTTTGCACGATTTTAGTATGTATTTGTATATGTCTACGTAGATGTGTACATTCAACAATGTGTAGAGAAAGTTGAATTTTTTCTAAAAGGTAAACATGTGAAAGTCAAAATTCTTTTTTCATGAAGGTAGTAAGTAGTAGACAAGATACATAGTTTTATTTTTCATTTTTGCTGGTTTCCCCTTGAAATTCAATTCCGTATTGAATTTGAAAATTCCATTTTGAGAGAAACAATGCAGGTTCAACATGTCGCATCAAGGTTCAATTTTCTCACGAAACTATTGCAATACATAGTGGCCATGGAGGTCAGAACAAATATCTTTCTTGACCTTCAATCTCTCGTTTCTCTTACAAACATCTCAACAAGGAGCCTGCTTCAATAAAAAGCTTTAGGTTTGAAAGGAAAAAACTTGCAAGCTAGCCTCCATTTTCCATTCAAATTATATTTAATGATTTTGTCACACAAGTTGGGTAGCATCAACCAGCAGCAGCAGAGAGAGACTGCCGAAATAATTGTAGTCGGAAGGATTATGGTCGGCTCAGTAGTTTGTCATTTTTCATACTGTCACATAAAAAATCCTTTCCATTTCCAGATGCGGTTGCGTGTATGTGATGAAATAAAAAAAGTTGGAAAGAAAGGGCTGTTGCTCTTTGGGATCTTTCACGAGAGATCTACAGCCCATGACTGAAAATTAGATTGGATACATAAACAAAAATGAAAAAGTTGCTCTGGGGAACAAGTATAATGCTACAAAAGCGAGCATGTTATGTAAGAGTAGGACCGCATTATGTGACCACGGGTCACGTTGACAGCCCCATGTTCATGTCCAGACCTCAAAAGCTGGATAATAGCCCCTACAGATTGATTACGCTCGCACTAACATGAAAGCACATAAAAGACTTTTTTTTACAACGGGCGACCACTAAAACTTTTTGCAACTTATTACGATTCTAGAATGAATGGAGAAAATCACTTGTTGAGAATTGGATAGTTTTCTGGTGCGTCACTTCATTCCTGTATCAATTCTTTCAGGCATTTCACTAAATGAAGCTTAGTGAAGTGCTGCAGCTTTGAATTACTGTCAACATTCTTAAAACGTTTTTTCAAAAGGAGTTGCAGCTTTGCGCTGGGAGTAAAAACGTATCCTCTATTTCTCTATTCGACGCTACGTAGAAGGGAGAAAGTCTAGAATATTTTCTCCAAATTCATCAATCATCAAAAATTGTTTGTTGTTGATAATGCCATAGAAGCCTTTACGCCTCGTCTAGTACATTTAGCAATCTAGAAGCAATATTGATTCACATTCCTCTCGAAAAACAGTTGCCCATCATTCTGAAGAGGTAGATACCGTGAATATGCTCTAGCCTTAATCCATTTTCTATTCGGATTTATATGGAATAGAATCCGAGGAATGCCATTTGCCATTAACAACTTTCATGAAAAAGGAGTGATCGCATTTATATTCCATATCGCATGCAAAAATAAGCAGGAGAAAAAGATTGGAAAAGTCGAGAAAATTGAAACAATCACGCCCACAGGTGCAGTTTGCACGTGCTATTAATCAACTCGAAGGCCATTACGCGTCATGTTTCAAAATTATCGTCTTTTCTAAGCCGAATATAGCAGTCAACGGTAAATGTCACGACTTTGTTTTCCACAAATAATGAGATTGACAAATATTTATCTACGTAAATTTTATTGAACAATAATAACATCGGTAAAACAATATATTTGCATGTGGAATATGAATTAAGCCTCGTACAAAAGGAAAATTGGCATGTGACTTTCTGTAGCTGCTCCTTTCTGCGTAGTTTTGTGGGAAACCCATTTTGTAGTTTTCCAACAACCTTGCTACAATTACATTATGCATCCATTTGTATGTAGGTAGTACGCATTCACAAAAAATGCACAATGGAAACAAAATCTCATTTTTTCTCGTGGAAAACATTCACGTCTCCCTTTCAAGTAGTTATTTTGGACCTACACACGTCTCCCAATGTTTTCTCTTCCTACTTTGGTCTCGTCTTGAGCAAATAATGTGGCCCTCCCTTGGCAATCATTTCGTTTGCTCACTTTCCCCAAAACTTTCTTTATTCCCAGCAGGACACAGTCATCTTTTTTTCCTTAACAAGGAACGAGAAAAAGAATCAAGTCCTCATACGCAAGGCTGCGGAAATCAGGCGCTGGCTTATCTTTGGTTTTGAAGTCATGCTCATATGTAGATGCTGGATAAAAAGAAAATTAATGAAAACGTGTGGAAAGACTATGAGGACATAAAACAAGGCTAGT
This sequence comes from Seira sanloemensis, assembly GCA_027743915.1. Lineage (NCBI taxonomy): Eukaryota > Metazoa > Arthropoda > Collembola > Entomobryomorpha > Entomobryidae > Seira > Seira sanloemensis. The sequence goes on from JAHZMY010000912.1 coordinate 3,680, forward strand.
CCAATTTCCACTTTTCCCATTTGCTACATGTGTGGTCTAGTTATTTTGGACCTACACACGTCTCCCAATGTTTTCTCTTCCTACTTTGGTCTCGTCTTGAGCAAATAATGTGGCCCTCCCTTGGCAATCATTTCGTGTGCTCACTTTCCCCAAAACTTTCTTTATTCCCAGCAGGACGCAGTCATCTTTTTTTCCTTAAAAAGGAACGAGAAAAAGAATCAAGCCCTCATATGCAAGGCTGCGGAAACCAGGCGCTGGCTTATCTTTGGTTTTGAAGTCATGCTCATATGTAGATGCTGGATAAAAAGAAAATTAATGAAAACGTGTGGAAAGACTAAGGACATAAAACAAGGCTAGTCCAATTTCCACTTTTCCCATTTGCTACATGTGTGGTCTACACGTTGTCATGATCTTTCATCATATTGGCACAGTCCCCATGGCCATTGTTCTTAGCCTTAACGGGATAATGCGACACTGCAGGAGAGAAATCACGGAAGTACCTTTGAAAACTGCAAAGTTTTTGTTTATTTCCACTCGTTGTGTAGTAATATCTTGTTTATGGCAGTTATCCAAGAATGGACTTGGTACTATTATGTTGCTGCATTTTCCACAATTACTCCATGACTAGTTAGATTGGTGAGGTTGTGTTTAACTGTTACTCCGCTAACTTAATCTGGATTACCCTTTACATCAATTCCAATCTGTTGCAAGAGAATAAAAGAATTATCACTGTTTTACTTTCAATTGTCTTTATTATATACGCATTAAATTGTTTCTCGGAAAATCCCAAAAGGTATTACGACAATTCTTTGGAAGCTTTTTATGTCATTTTATTTCTTTGCTAAATGGACTGTGAATACCTAGGCCAAACATTATAGATGAAAGCACTCTTCAGTTCTTTTTTCTCGATTACGAAAACGATAAATTTTCGCAGATGTGCGCCGTCGTGTTATCTCTTTTTAGTATCAAGTGTTTACCTTTGTACTCCAACAAGGTCTGCTCTAGATTTTACGGATAATGTGCCAAATATGTATGCTGCTACAAAGTGAAGGGAGAAGATGGATGGATGCGACAAAGGCTGAAATGTCGTACAACGTGACTCGATCCGTATTTCATACTGGGTTTGGTCTTCGGTTCTTTTTGAGCGAATATTTGTCATGCTCCCCGATGCATATAATAAACTGGAGCAGACCTACAAAGTATCATTTTTGGAATGAAATCAAATCCTAGAAAATTAGCTGCTGGAAGTCTTACAAATATAAATAGTTGAAGTGGATTTATTCAGTGAAAGATGAAGCCTGTAGTGGCATAATTATTTTAACTGTATCATTTCATTAAGCCGCAGGAGACAGACTTTGTAGGAAATGCTTACATTTCTGACTCCGCTCTCCTTTCACCATCCGTCTCCTGTTGCTTCGAGTGATGGGTGGTGGGCGGATATGCATGTATTTATGTATATATGGAAGGGCACACGAGGTATTCAATTTACCAGAAAGAACTATGATGTGAAAGCAATTAGCAAGTTCCTCGCAATACTCGTAAATATATAGCAAGCACTAATCAGGAAGGTTTCCGTGATGATAATGATAGAACTCCTTCTCGTCGAATTTTGGTTTAGAAGGTTATTAAATTACGCTTAGTCTTTTTTTACCCCACTTTATACGACAATGCTTTACCAGATTACAAAATCCTTGATCTGGAGCTTACATTACTAATTACAATTCGGGTTTTGTACTACATTGCGTTGTTTGCTCAAAATGCCTACTGCGATATATCAAATAATATAATCTAATTGTGACTTTAATTGAAGTAGTCCTGTGCAGAATAACATGGAATCTGGAAAACTGCAATTATTCGCGTAAATGAATACAACTGCGATTGATTCAAAGAAATCAAGTTGCTCTTCTAATAATTTAAAACCTTGAACTAAAATCATTACTCTAAGAGCTGCTATACTATATATTATCTTTGTCTAACCATTGCAAATTCAAATCACATACCATTTAAGGCTTTTATCGGGAAGCTATGTATGTATATAAAAGCTTTTATGCCAGATTTTGGCAAACATTGGGTTGCTTGTCAAGAAAATGGAAATCTAATGAAGTTTGATTTCCCAGTAGTATGTACGAGACTTTGATTTTATCAAGGCTAACATAATTCTCTCTTTTGGTGTGGGTTTCCTCTGTCAAATTGGGTATTATGTAAAAGTTTAATTAGTCCTCAGGAAGCGATAAGTTCATGATGACTTATTCGCCGCAAAACTTTTCACAACTTTTTACGTACGAACAAAGCAATTAATGTAGTTTAATTAATCTAATTAGGGAAATATGATCTCAAATCCTAAATAAATTCTTTTGAGCGTTAAAAAGCTTTTATCTTGTATGAATCTAGAATCTATCCTTGAAAAATAATTCTCATAAAAATGAAAAACCAAGAGTAATCTTCAGTACTACATAGAACATAGTCCTTCATATAGTCATTCCATTCATCTTTTGTCCACTTGATCTTCGACTAATGTTTTCTGACATTCAAATGACCTTTTTAAGTTTTTCTCTATAATTTAAGTATTTCTACCTTTAATTACCCCCATGCATAAAATCTCATATTCAAATAAAATAATTTGAAGGGAGTAAATTAGGTGAGACGAATAAAAGGAAGCACTATTAGCATAAATAAAAACATTAATAGCTTTAATATTAATAAGTAATAAATTTACTACTAGGGACCTTATTTAGTTTCCTGCTTTTTAGGTAAAAGCTAATGCATTCCCCTTTTCTCCTGTCCCGATGACTTTGGAGCCACTACATATGTACATACTCTGTAGCAGTCTCCATTAGATTGATAGGTGGACCTCCTTATCATGAACTTGATCGATAAAACCTTGAAGTTTATTTTACTTTGTCCCGACCATTTCCAGACCAAGTTAATGCATAAAATAATTGAAACTGCTTTCTGAAATGCAATCAGGAAATGACCGCGACAAGTAAAATGACATACCATACCACGATAATGCAACATTTAACTAGATACAACCAACATTTTTAATATTCTTTAATTGAAATGTGCCTTTACAGAAAATTCAGTGGAAGGAACAAATGTCGGGACAGCAACTCAGCCGGAGCCATTGTAAGTACATATTTTCATTAGTGTTCTTACGAAAGCTTTTCTAAAGTAATTAAGGTAGGGAGAATAGTGAATGCCCGACTCTATATATTTACGATGCCTTTTAGCTTTTAACAAACAAACCGTAATAAAGCGCATTTGTAATGAATGGAATATGACGTCACAAAATTTTCTATACAACACACTCATGTCCAGAGTGTATATTTTTAGCCTCAGCCTCGACTGTGTGAAGACACTGAATGCCCANTTTTCTATACAACACACTCATGTCCAGAGTGTATATTTTTAGCCTCAGCCTCGACTGTGTGAAGACACTGAATGCCCAAAGTTTTTGTGCTTGTGCAACAAGCGTTTCTTTCCAAAAAGATAATTATAAGTTGATTGATGTCTACAAACAAACTGTTTTCCATGCAGAGCACGACAATCTGCGGCTCCTCAAACCCAGCAACTATCTAGCGTGGGCAGCGAAGGAGAAAGCGAAACAGTGCAAGCCGCTGCTTCCTCCAACCCAGGAACAAATAATGAAATTGCTCATGGAAAAAGCTCCGCATCCCTTCTTTCCCCATTGCACGGAACAAGAAGTCTTAATGGAGTCGGCGAAACGAGCAAAGTTATCAGTGGACAAAAAGGTAAAATTAATGTTGTTTACGATGTAGAGAGAAAAACATCGTTAGACATTAGGAAACGAGCCATGTAATGTAAACGTAGAGTGTATGATTACGAAAAAAAAGCTTATTGAAAGAAAGTTGATGCAAGGAATAAATAAAAACAACTTTCTACTTGGAATTTTCTGCACAAAAGTCTCTTAAACTTGTTGGTGGTAAACATAAGTTGAAAGAAATTTTTCATCTTAAAATGAATATTTGTTTAGTTTTGATGTTAAAGTGTTGAACTACCTACTAAATCCACATTTATTAGGCAAGATGTTCCACATTACACATAACATACATACACCTTGAACATAAAAAGTGAAAGCACAACATTGGTCTTTGTACTTATCTAGGCATAGTGGAAAGAGATGAGATCGGAAGTTTCATTTAAATAGCAGAGGTGCATCCACACATTTAGAATTTCCCATTTCATAAAACAGCAAAAGGAAAGGAGAACATTTCTATTTGTGATGACAACTTTAGTGGGGAAATACTACACAAATACATATTTCACGGTTGGTTGACATTAGTTTGCAAGTTTACTGCTCAAAGACATTCGCTTTCATTTCGTACGTTTGAATATTCTACGAATATTAAACATGACTTTATTTCGCAAGTAAGAAAGAGGCTCTTATTTCACGCCTCAGGAAATCGAATGGTGTTCCGATACTTGTCACTGTCACGTATTTCAAAAGATCCGTTTCAATTCCAAGTAGCCATGTTTTCCAGGGACTTTTACATACTTTCTCTTCTATCGATACAAATCTTCCATTGTGCTTAATGTGCACGTGCAGAGGAGCGTTAAAGGCAATCGAATGGATGTACAATAAAGCACAGCAATATAAACTGACATGCTGAACAATTCTTTGTTCAAGTAAAGTTTTTCGAGACCTTTTAGAGAGAATGTATATTTCAATTATTTTTCTCCCACTCACTCAGTATTTTTCCATTATTTCTGGTTCCATGCAGCTTCATCATTCGTCAGAATATTAAACATGACTTTATTTTGCAAGTAAGAAAGGGGCTCTTATTTCACGCCTCAGGAAATCGAATGGTGTTCCGATACTTGTCATTGTCACGTATTTCAAAAGATCCGTTTCAATTCCAAGTAGCCATGTTTTCAAGGGACTTTTACATACTTTTTCTTCTGTCGATACAAATCTTCCATTGTGCTTAATGTGCACGTGCAGAGGAGCGTTAAAGGCAATCGAATGGATGTACTGTACAATAAAGCACAGCAATATAAAAACTGTCATGCTGAACAATTCCTTGTTCAAGTAAACTTTTTCGAGACCTTTTAGAGAGAATGTATATTTCAATTATTTTTCTCCCACTCACTCAGTATTTTTCCATTATTTCTGGTTCCATGTAGCTTCATCATTCGTCGACTTTCCTCCGTATACAAAACCAGTTTCCTCTGGAACCCGGTACCAGAGACAACGACGAAGCTATCCTATCCCCGGGTAAAAAGAAAAAAAAACTTTTTTTTATCAAGACTTGCATTAAACCTCGAGTACTGTTTTCATAATAAGACGGGTGTGAATGAATGAATAAAAAATGGGCAAACACTCTTCTATTCTCTTCCCCTTTTCAACAGTTCCGAACACTCGCTGATGAGTCAAGATTTCCCTTCATCCTTCCGTTTAGCTCGACCTGACGAGGTGGAACTACGATTGGATGACGATCGAGATCGAGAGGCATTCCTCAAACTGATGTCATTAATCGCAAGTAATGACATGGAAAATAATGAAAATCATAACAATAATAATGATGATTTTATATAGTTTGGAGAAGGAAGAGATAGATAAACGAAATATTGATGCTTTCACGGATGAGCTCTGACTGCCACTTTTTCTCCCTTTATGTATCCAAAGACGAAGAAGAGAATAATAACGAAGGTATGGATGGAGGGGTTGATGATGACGATGGTATCGACTTGGGAAGCTTTCAAAGGCCTGTTGCCAATCCATACTACAGCCCTATGCTTGGAAGGCCTAGTGAGCCGATTAATTTAATGAGCTCTTTGCTCGCGGAGCCTCCACGGACGAGCTCCTCTTCACATGGACTTTATGGACTTGGAGATCGACCACCTCTTCCCTTAGAACTGGATATACTGGGACCTCGAGCAACATCACTTCGTGATGAAGATGACACGGGTAAGATTAAACAAGTTTTTTTCCACGTTTTGGAAAATCCACTTGTTGGAAAAAGTGCTTTCCATGAAAGCATCATATTGGTGCAAGGGAAAACAAAAGTCTTTTACAACTGTCAGTCATCACGAATTCCAAAAGCACTTTCACTTTTCTTTCCTTCCCTTTTTTAATACAACAAAAAATTGACGGCAAACAGCTTTCCTTTTACTCTTGAGTGCGCTTCTGCAACAATGGAATGAAAGGCAGCAGCAGATCCTTCGGTGTCATGTTGAATATATTCTCGGAAAATGGAAGCTGCACGATCAAAATGTCAATTATTACATGTTCTCTTGAGTTAAAGTTAACATTACTTCCTACATATGTACATACATAGAGCACCGCAATGTACATCAAAGCGAATCTTCTTGAGCTCAAAAATAAAACACTACGCTCGTAGCGAATAGGCCGAACATGAAACCCCCTTGCAGAAAGTGCACAAAACATTTTTCTTCTGTCCAACTTTAAAAAACATTTTCTGGTCGGTTACTTAATTCTAATTTAGATAAACAAGAAAATATTGCACTGCAAATGAACATTGAGTCGAATGTTTAATGAAAGGAAATGCAACACAACAACTTTCTCCTGTGGTCTGCATGTATGTAAGTAAGTTTTCGGAACCATTTTAAGTGAGATCTCTGAAAACCAATATGTACTTGTATACCAGAAGTCGTTCCAGGGAAGACTAGGTACTTTGTGAGAATTACGTAGGTATATATTTTGGAAACACATTCGCTGAAAGAGGAGATGTTGCCCAAAGAAAGTGTTTCACAATGTACAATATTTTCATTTTCACTGCGTAGTAGCCATCGCATGAATTTTGCAAGCCCTTCATAAATCATTTTCATCGGTGAGCACAAGTGGTTATTTTATCTGACGAAAATTTTGCTGAAGGCAAAACAGAAGTGGATAAAAGCAATGTATCATCCATCCAGTTTTAGTTTTAACTGAAGTACTTTTAAGGGATATGCTTTTAACTTTAGATGGCGAATGGCTGGAGGATGCTCTACCCCTTCATGGACCTCACTATAAAACTCGTCGATCTGGGCTTAATACCAACACAGAGTTTACTTTTAATCCAGTCAAGTCCCATTTCCGTCGGTACATGAGAGCAGTTCCCCTTAAATCCGGACTTGGAATGGAATTTATGCCCGGTGGGGGACGGTTTGGAGCTATTGCCCCTCCCAGCTCCCGAATGGCTCGTCGACGACGAGCTACAGCCATGTCATCATCATCAGGGTTTCCAGCGGCTATGCATTGGATGTAAAAAAAAGATATGTGGGAAGCTGGTCCAAGTCGCAAATAACACAAATGGGAAGATCAAAATATAATGGAAAATATGACCTTTTAACAAAAGCAAAAAATATGGCTTGATTAAATTCACAAATGAGGAATGATATAAATTGAGGTGAAACAAGCACGAACGAGTAAATTTTGTGTCATCATCATACATGTTCGAGAAAGTTAGGTTTGTAAGAATTCCTGCACATTTCATCTTGCACACGTCATATACTCTAACCTACTGCGCTAACCAAACTAACTAATACACTTTATCTTGTTGTATTTGACTTTTTTCGACTTTCATTCTTTAGGACTAGGGTTGAGTAAAATTCATAAAAAAAATCCTACATTTCGTTTTTGTAACTTGCACATGTTAAGTAGAGTTACTTTAAATTCAAGGTGATTTCTTTGATTTGGGTGAAATTCGAAATGAATAGATATAATTAAGCAGAGATAAAATATAGATTAGATTCATTACCCACATAGGTTCAGTGCGTAGTGCATATGGGGTTATTTATTTAGAAATATGTATGAAGTAACACTAACCAAATAGCTAATAGATAGAGCGTAATGATAAACTAACAAATAATTCAGTAAACCAACTCGTAGTCATTAATAATTAATTATAATTTTAATTGCATCAGTATTCAGTATTAGATATATATCTGTGGAAGTAAAATAGCAACGGAATACCTGAGAATGTGACATATTGGAATTTTAATTATTACAATTAAATGAATACATGATAGATTAATAGATTGAATGATGACCCTTATTGCTAGATACTTATATTCATCAGATTATTGTAAAGTTGTTCAATATTCAGTGAAATTAGGTTTTTAAAACTCTTTTAGATTTTTTGATTTGTATATGTATTTGGATATACGAAGTGTTAGTTAATTTACTCAATGCTTGATTGATCTATTTATTTGTGCCAATAATGGGTTTCGGTTTGAGTAGGTAGGGGTATTACGAAAATTTATGCATGTGGTTGCTATAAAAGCTATATAAATATACTTGCAATTGCAATGATCTCGACAAAGTCAAAACGATGTGTTATCTTGATCAAATCATGCCACCATTTTATGTTAGCTTCATACTAATAATTATTATATTAGCATTAGTGGATTGACGCTTGGTACTGGAGAAAAAAATGCTACTTGGTGGAGAGTTGTTCGAATTTGTGTATGAAATTGTTTTAAAACTTATACTACATTCTACCAGATTACATTACAATTTCGCATTTAAATGTGGTTAACGAAGCTCTGAAAATATAACTATTATGTATATGCGAGAGAAAACGACATTATCTTATTACTATCATGTTTATTACATTTCTAATTGTATTTCATAAAGCGGGGGTCGGTTAGTTTTCGAATTCGAAAAATAAAACACGCTGGTTCCTGACGCGCCGGCCGAGCCGATTTGAAAGAACGATTTTGATTTTTTAGGGCTTTATACTATTCACAATTTGCATCATATCTCTCGAAAACGTCCTCAGTTCATTGACTTCACTTTTCGTCTCCAAAATTCGAAATTTGAATAGGATTGTTTACAACTCACTCAGAAACCCAACGGAATACAGAATCTGCATTGCAGACGCAGCAGAGTAGAAAATTTCTGAAAACGGTTTTACTCAAGCCGGCTTGGGATCGATCGGATATTGTTCGTTCTTTCTTCGGAGTCATTCGTTCTTGTTTCGGCATTTTCTTTGTTGCTTCCAATTCCAGTGAAAGTTATTAATTAAGTGTTATGCCAAAGGGGCAGTCTAAATAGTAGTCAGACTTTCTAATTTTGTGTCTGTATTTAGAAAGATTATTTCTATAAAAGAGATCACAATGTTCTTTAACGACGATATATTATTCCGCAATGGCTCTTTGGCCGTTGTGTGGTTGGCCGGAAATGGTGTACTGAAGAACAGGAATTCACGAAACAAGGAGGTCCAACGGGCTCTGAAGTCGCGGATTATAATAATTTGGTAAGTAGTTCAAGTGAAGTGTCCTAATACGGCTAGCGCCGCTGTTCCAAAACCTAGCCTTTATTAGTGAAAAACAGCAGGTGACGGATGTTAAACTTTAAACCTGTGTTGTGTTTTTATTTCAGCCAAGATCTGAGAGCCTTATTCCCACGAATGGGGACTGCGCACGGTGTCCCCCTGAAGAAAATGGCTACGCTGGTGAAAGGAGCTGGGACAATATATTACATGAAAATAGACAAATTTTTTAGTAAGTATCTAACTACAGTTAAATCACACAAGTTAATATTAAATAAGATAGTAGTAGGTAAATAATTTTGATAATTACAGAAGGTGTATCTCAAACAATCACCAGTTTGAACAACCCTGTCATTC